>LR752981.1:0-40762 GCA_902729485.2 Mus minutoides | reverse complement strand
TGCAGTATTTTCCTATAGAAGTTTTATTCAGTCCATGCAAATACTAGTCAGAGGGAAAAGAGCATATTATTTCTCTATGTGTATTAGTATATTTTTTTAAACCTTCAGCACATTTGGAAAACCACAAAGGAAGCTGATCTTGTGGAAAGGGACACATTTGGAGTCCTCCCTGGGACCAGGATCCACACCATGCCCAGGTTGAGTTTCTTGAGGACAATACAGAATATCGCAGCATATGCGACCCATCTGTGAGCAAGTACAGGGATATGCGTCAGTATCGGACAGTTTGTTGGACCCTGAGGCAGGATTGTAAGTGATGTACAAACAAGGCAAAAATCAGGGAACCATTTTAAAAGCACACCATTAGAGTCAGAAGAAAAACGCCACGCTGGCAGCGAGTGTCTACATAAACCACACCACCTTGCAGAATGAAAGATAAGCGCTTTCCTATGTTCTGCCTCTCGTGAATGATGTCATCACTGTGATTATATGAAGAAGAAACTTCTTAGCTCCAGATGGCAACCATCCCCTCCCTCTGGAAGTACTAGAATTCATAAGTGAGCATAATTTTCATTCAATTCAATTGTACAAAAGCACATTGCCGTTTCCCACTAAGGGTTGATGAGCACATTGCTTTATCTGGTTACTATCTTCAGTGTTTGCTAATGTATTTTTCTGTGTGATTCACTCTTTCAGAAAAGCCTTCATATGTAAAACCAGCACCGACGGGTGGGGAACCTCATTTTGATTTGCTTCTAGGGCAGCTTAGAGATGTAAAATCAACGTTTCAAACTTTCTTGTATCCCCTCGGATACCTCCGGCCCGTCCCATTGGATGACTGAATGATTTTGGAGAACTCTTGTTTGCTGATGTTCATACACTAAGTCACGAATGGTCTTGAAGCTGACTATTCCCAAGATACTTTGGATTGAAAAAAACCATACGACTCAGTGTCTTCATTCTCAAACTTAGGAACCCAAGACCTAGAAAGGTTAATTAAATCACCTGAAGTTACGCCATCAGTGAGCTGTGGAGCGGAGTCCAGACTCCAGGCCTTTTCTACCTCCCCGGGTAGCTTCTAATATATGACATAATATTGTTTAAAAGGAGAGTGAATTTTAAATGGCCTTTCCAGACAGGCAAGGTCGTTATGCTACTCTCTCAAAAGCCGCCTATCCCTCATAATTTTTATATTTCATGTTTTAAAATTGATGATAAATTTCACTCAGTTGGAAACAAAGCCACTTTATCCACTCTCTAAGTGTGATTTTTTTTTTAAAAAAAGAAAACACCATGCACTTGACTTTAATATTTGGTCTGTTGTGTGTCTATTTTTAAGACCAAGATAATGGAAATACTTCTGACTTTTCTGTTAGCTATAAAAGCAATGTATTTGCTTCAAGATGAGAAAACAATCTATGTTTTTAATCTGTTGCACATATGAATTCTGTCAGACACTTGGCGAGTCTAAAATATATAAGTCTGATGACAGCTATCTTGCAATTTCTAATTGAGAGAGCTTTAAATAATTGTGCAAAAGCCATGTTCAGCGTGTACTGTGATGAAGAAGCCCCCACAGTAGGCAGGGATCTTTCAGTGAGACTGTTAATAAAGTCCAATTTCTAGTTAGTAATGCAGCCAGCTGTAACCCACGTGTGTGTGTGGCATGTGCTATCCCATGCAAGAAGGTTACATGAATTTGATACAAGTGATTTATTTGAGAAAGCGGACTCTGCTGTTAAGATCCATACGGGCTAATAATTAAACAACAACAATAAACACATTGTTGCTGCAATGCTGAGCACATGCGGCCCCCCTTCCTTTGAGAAAGTTTTTAAAAAGCAATTCGAATACAATTTGCACCATTTCCTTTGTTTAAAAGTGGGCGTAAAATTAAGAAAAGATGCTTCTTGTCTGATTCATAAATGGCAAACATAATGTTCTCAATTCTCAGATGAGTCTAATAATAAAATATTAAGCAAAGAACGCTAGTTTTCTTTTTAAAGAAAATGTGCACATTTGGATCATGGTAAATCGCTCTCGTATTAAGGTTGGCTTGGTCCAGTCTGTTATCATTAACATATATTCATGTGGCTCTGTTGGTATAGAGCTTGCTTAGCATGTGCCAAGGCCCAGGTTTGAGCCCCAGCATGTTAAAGTGGGTGTGTATAGTGGTGGACACCTGTAATTCTAGGACTTGGAAGGCACAGGGGGAGGGGCAGGAGTTCAGGGTCACTGTTTAAGATCCTGTCTCAAAGACAAAACAAACTAGAAACTGTTAATAATTTAAATGAGAATTTAAAAAAAGATTTACTTACTATGTATCCAGTGTTCTGCCTGCACACCAGAAGAGGGCATGAGATCCCATTACAGATGGTTGTGAGCCACCATGTGATTGTTGAGAATTGAACTCAGGACCTCTGGAAGAGCAGCCAGTGCTCTTAACCTCTGAGCCATCTCTCCAGTCCCAGAATTTTTTTTTTCAAATTATGACTTCTTACTCACTCTTTTTGGATCCTAACTAGAATTTTAAGAAGTGAACTAGACTATATATGTAAGGCATGCCATACATTGTCTTGGAAACTACTGTGTAAGGCAAAGTCTACTTCTAATGGTAAGGCAAAAAAAAAAAAAAAAAATTAAGACGAAGTCTCATGTATCTTAGCCTAGACTTGAACTTGCCATATAGTCAAAGATGACCTGAGTCTCCTGATCTTCCTGCCTCTACTTCCCCCAGTGTGGAATCACAGGTGTGTGTCAGCAGCTTTACCAAAGCATATTTCCTACTATCAACAGTGACTGAAAGATAACGATTTAAGATTAGAACAACTGCCAAAATTATTTCTAACTTGTTCAACATTTGCCTATATATATTTCTCCTTTTTTGTTCATTTCTTGGCTCCTCAGCCCTCTATCGTGAAATTCAGTTTCTGGTGCTCACACTCGCAGAGAAGAAAGGAACCTGTGAACCGAGCATCTCTAAATGTCATCTTCAAGATGTCCAAATACCACTGTGCAAATTCTTTGTCATTTACTTCCCTTGTACACTTGATGAGAGCAGCAATTCTTGCTTCGAAGTTACTCTCTAGAATGCTTGGAAAATTGATATTAGCAGATTAGCATGTTGGCTAAATGTATAGATGGATGGAGAGAGACCTGCCAGGGCACAAGACTTCAGTGACTTCTCCTCAGTACTGTTTCCCTCTGATGGTTTCCTGTATCCTTGGCAGCATTCCTCTTAGGGAAGTTTTATTCTGAATGTGCTCCATCTTCTCAGTGCAGTATAGGGGGCTCCTACACAGTCTAGAGCATCGCTTCGAGCTCCCCTCCCCCACCCCGAAGCCCTGTGGACAAAGGCAACCAACCCAAGAGATACTTAAAGTGACGTCTGGTAAGGAATAGATGAAGAGCTAAAATGTATGATAACCCGGAAACAGAATCAATCCACTGACCTTAAAGCAAATGTCAGAAACTCATCAAGAATAAACACAAGAAAAGATTTACAAAAGAGAACAGAATGGGGTGCACCCACTTGTAATTTGGTAGAAAGACACAGGTTCATGGTTTTGTATATATTTACAAGCATTGCTTGACCTGGGGCTTTAATTCAGTAGGTAGGGTGCTTGCCTGCCTGACTGGGTTCGATCCCAGCACTGCATACATAGGAATAGAGGTGCAATAGCCCTAAAATCCTAGAACTTTGGAGGTGGAGGCAGGAGGATGACGTTGTCCTTAGCCTCACAGCAAGTTCGAGCTAGCTGAGATACAGGAGACTCTGCCTCAAACAACAAAACAGGACAAAACAAACCCATATTGTTAATTTGTATGAACCAAACTACCAATTCCTCTCTCATTTCCTTTATATCAGTGGCTCTCAACCTGTGGGTTGTGACTCCTTGGCGGGGGGGATCCCAAATAATCCTTTCACAGGGTCACATATCAAATATCCTGCATATTGGACATTTACATTTAAACTTACAAAGTAGCAAATTTACACTTATGAAGTAGTAGTGAAAATAATTGTACTACATGGGGGTCACTATGACGTGAGTGTCACAGCTTGAGGAAGGCTGAGAACCAGGGAATCTACATGGAAATCTCCTGATGTTGGGTACAAAGGATCCTTGCATCAGAGTCTTTTCTTTGCTAATCAGGGTAGGAGAAAGATCACACCTCAGGCTCTCTATACAGATCCTCAGGAAGGGCATAAAGTTAAAAAAAATGGTAGTGTAATATGGTTTATTACATATGGCAATATGGTATCACATCCATAATGACATGATCGAGCTGGGGTATGGCAAATGTTGTGATCCCTGGGGACCAGCATCATCTTGCAGCAAAATCCAGCAGCCTCTTGTAGGCATCAGAGTTAGTAACAGACATATTCTGCCCTTTCCCTTGCCAGACTCAGCAAGCAACAACCAACCAGACAACAAATTTTCCCAGTGGTACCACCATGGTACAAGGAGCATTCAGAGGGCAGGTCACATGACACCAAGATACCAGTTGCAGTCTGACCGGTCCTGCCATCTTTGTCGGCGGATGGCTTGGCTCTGCGTCAAGTGCTTGGAGTGACTTAGGAAGAACAGGGCTTTGGATTCATGTCCCTAACATGCGCTCAGTCTGCCTCTTCCACCTGCTAGCTGCATGACCATAGCCAAGTCCATTAACCTCCGAGAGCTTTGGCTTCAAACTATAAAAGTAACACTTGTGCATTAAGTACTTAGCGTGTTTTCTGGCCTACAGCAGGGAATCTAAATGACGTCTACTATTGTCGCTCTTAATGGGGAAGCTGGATGTCATTCTGTTGTTCTGTTCCCAATATCATTTCCCTTGTGACCCTCAAGACGTATTTTGAAATAGCTGACCAGTTGGGGGGGACATCATCTGGGTAGTGAACCCCCCGGGCTCTCATTAGCTTCAGTGAGCTGACCAATTCCATGCCACAGAGGTTGACGCCGCGGGGAGCATGTTCTTGGCAGAGGATCAGTCTCTATCTCACGCTTTTGTCCAGGGAGGCCAGACTAGAGTTAACCTTGCTTTGTAGTGCTATTTGGACAAATTACAATGATGTTGATTTAATTTTCACAAGTTTACACTGATTTCTGGGCTCCGACTACTATATTATACTATTCCCAAAGCTTCAAGAATAGCTCACATGTACACAGACAATACACGTAAGGGAAATGAATTCTTAACAGATTCCTGACCATGACCAACTGAATGAAGACATTCCCTTGGGAAGTTAAACAAACATCCTAGCAATCCAGCTAGGGCTCGGGACATCCTGGAGTTTCTCTGGAGGGATTGCCAGTTTATGATCTGTATGAAGATCCAGACTTATTTACAGTCAGATTCCATTTTTCACTTTTGAGAGTATTACCCAGTTTTATTCCTCCCCCCCTCCCGCCCCCCGGTTACGAATGGTTTCGCTATTTCCAGAAAACAACCCAACCTGAAAATGAGACCCACTTGCCACTATCCAGAGGATGTGGAAGAGGATACCACATATTCTGGAGACAGTCCCACAGAGAATTGCAGAATCTTAGATACCAGAATAGCATCCCCATGGCAGTAAGCTCATCACAGTGTCCTGTGGGCTGCAAGTAGAGCCTGTTTGTTCCTTAGACTGTTTATTCAACAGAACTGAATGACAGAGCTAGTTATTGGCAATTTGTTCTTGCAAACAACTTTATCGACTAGTCTTTGTCCCGTGCCTGTCTACTTGAAACCTTACTTGATCTCAAGGTGTGTAGGGTACACACTCGAGACTTCATCCAGTTAGGAAGTCAAACAGTAAATGAGCAGTTGTAAAAAAGAGCCTTAAAAGGAATTTATCTCAGAGAGAGAGCTAGGCTGGACTGAGGATGAGGAGAGCATCCCTGAAGAAACTCTAATGTTAGTATCAGAGCAGGAGAGTTATGGGTATTACAGGACAGGCAGAATTGACATGTGATTATAGCTCTTAGGGAGACAGTGGAAGATTAGAGTGGATCATACATGACCTGACAGGGGGAGTCAAAGAACTCACCTGTACACACACACACACACACACACACACATGCACACATGCACACACTGCAAACATGTAAACATGTGCAAGCTGAGTGTGGTGTCCATACCTGGTGACTCCAGCATTTGGAATGCTGAGGCAGGAGGATTGTTGCTAGTTTGAGGCCAGGTGAGTTCCAAAACCACAACCACCTCAGAGAGAAACCTATGCAGAGGAATGGAAACAGAGTTACAGAGGAATGAAAAAAAAAAAAAAAANTCTGCGGGGAGAGAGCTGGCTGGCTTGCAGAACCAAGGCCACTGGGGCTGATGAGTCAGGAAGAATGGAGAGTAAGCCGTAAGATTGGTTTAAGGTTTCTTTTTTAATGCCATGAGCGGTGGTTTCAGGCTTAGAGTCATCAGGGAGTCGTTGAGAATTAACAAATAGGGAAATAGCGCTGTTGAATTTGTAGGTTACATCTTGGGTAGCTAGGAATGTGTCTTGTACCTTGAGCATGGGAGAGCGAGGGAGAGCGACCCTTTTCCTTTGGGCGGATTCTTTACTCAGATGGTTCTGTGGGACAGAACTTCAACCTCATTAATTGTTTTGTGTCACAGTCAGCTATGGTGGCTCTGGCATTATTATCCACTTCATCTGAACTTTAAATAGACTTTTAAAACTCTATTTGAGTGCGGGTGGGTACAGCTCCAGCATAGGGGAGGCGGAGCTAGGAGGAGGCCTGAAGCTATCTGTCCATCCAGGCTAGCCAAACGAGCAAGCTCTAGGCTTAGTAAGAGACTTGGTCTGAAACAACAAGGTGGAGAGCAACAGAGAATGAGACCTCTGGTCTACACACACACACACACACACACACACACACACACACACCTACAGGCACCAGGCACACATGCACACAGAACAACTGAGGTTTGGAAGGCTACAGAATTTGCCCGAGGACACTTGGTTAGTGACAACCTCTGGATGAGATGTATATGCATCTTGGATGCCTGTTCTCTCTTCTTCCTGCAAGTTAGGGTTGCCTTCCTCTGGGCTACAATGACCAGAAGTTGAAATGCTGAAGTTTTTGCAGTGATCAGAATGAAACCTTAGGAGCAGAAGCTGAATGAGAATCATCCTCTTTTGAGAAGTTAGATTTGAGTCACGGATGGAGTCTGTATTCAGACTAAAAGTATGTGACTCATGGATACAGTTTGATTTACATGTAATGAGAGCAAATCGGCTCATGGTTGGGAATATTGTAATTCTGCATAAACATACATTCTGTGATTTACAGAGAAACAAAGGTTTCTAATGGCAAAGAACATGAATCTATAATTAGTCCCAATCACTAAATCTAAAGTTGTGCCAGGAGTTTCAGTAAAAGGGGTCAGGGGTCAGCAAGGCTGCTGGGGACAGAGAGCTTCAATGCTCTGAGTGTCCCCAGGAAGGGCTATGTTCTTGGAAAGGGCTCTTTTCTAGTTCTTGTATGTGGGTACACTGTCACTGTCTTCAGACACACCAGAAGACAGCATCGAATCCCATTACAGATGGTTGTGAGCCACCATGTGGTTGCTGGGAATTGAACTCAGGACCTCCGGAAGAGCAGTCAGTGCTCTTAACCACTGAGCCATCTCTCCAGACTGCTCTTTCTAGTTCTTAAATCTCATCCAGACCTTTCTGTGCATTTGAGAATCTCTTCAACCTAAAAAAAATTCCTTGTCTGTTTTGATTTACAAAAATTTGTCACTATTTAAAATCACTACTTAGCCTGACTTAAGGAAGGTCTAGAATTTACCTACAATATCACACTTTTTCTCTCACTGTGACCAGTGAGGAGAAATAAGGGGCTTTGAGGGGAGGAGATTGGACAGACAGCTGGAAACAAAGAGCATGTATTTTCTTTGCTTGTATCTTGGTATCTGGCTAAGAACGACACAATTTCTGTCCCGCTCACCTTTGGTCTCTAACGAGTATGCAGATTAGGACGCATCCCAAACACAGTATGATTATTCTGAAATTCAGATTTCCCCAGGAAACAATTCACTCTTTTGGGGACATTCTGCGGGCATCAGTTTCTCAGAAGGAGCCACAGAAAAGCAAAAGGACAGACATCACAGCCAGTTTGTATCCATCCTAATTCCTGTCACTGTTTTTCTCAACTAGCCTTTTCAGCTACTTTAAGTACGGATTAATTCTATTGTCTTTCTTTACTAAAATACTTAGGGCTGAAGGCTTAAGAACAGAAACAAAAGCCATCAAAGAAAAGTATCTTTCCGTGCCATAAAAACTTTGGGTTGGGTACCAAAGCGTTCAGAGATTGGTCCATCTTATTAGAATTGGGGAGTATTCTGCTCCCCATACAGCTTCCTTTATTACTCAAACTTGGCTTGAATGACATTACTTTATGCCCAGCCAGAAAAGCACAAGATTCAAACACTTCTCATTCAAGCACTGAGTATGTTACAGTATGTGATGCTAGCTTTGCCAGCCCATTGGCTCAAACACAAGAATCCAAAATGGAAACTGTACCTAATGAAGGCTTATGCATAACTTCTGGGAAACATCTTTGGATTTAATTTTTTTTTAAATTTAACCCTATTAGTCATTTCATGTAAGTGGTCCCAAAGAGATATCCATCCACCTCTGGTTTTAATTGGTGTACCACAGGGACTCACAGCACTGTAAATGGAAAAGCTGTCACCAATTTTCAAAGGACAGTTTCCTTAGACGTCATTTGAAATTAACTGCAATTAACAGTAATTATTCTATCTCTTGCTACCTTAGCTACCTGCAAGGTTATTACAAATACATCTGATCAATGCATTTAAGTCACATCAAAGCCATGGACCAGTGCCGGGTTCTTATGGATTTTAGGTAAGATGGCCAAGTGCCAAGTCTTTCTTACATCTCCATGGAGAGATTATGCTGCTCCTGAATCTGCCATAGAGGCCCGCTCCTGCTTTGTCGCTCGTCAAGGGCTTAGGCCCTCCCCTTTCCATAAGTGGGAAAGTGTCTCTTCCTCCCCTTGTATGTGCCCTGTGTCTATAGAAGCAGCCATGTTCCTTGAATTTATCTCCATTGAATGGGAAAAGTCACCTATGATTGGTCCACACTGGTCAAAAATAAGTTTCAGCTGATAGCTATAGGTAGGTGAAATCACTCCAGCGAGTCTAATCTTGATCCTTTTCTGACCAATTTGACAGTGAAATGATTTTCATTCAATCTTCTTTCTTGCAGATAAGAATTTATAAGTGGCCGGGCGTGGTGGCGCACACCTTTAATCCCAGCACTTGGGAGGCAGAGGCAGGCAGATTTCTGAGTTCGAGGCCAGCCTGGTCTACAAAGTGAGTTCCAGGACAGCCAGGGCTGCTATACAGAGAAACCCTGTCTTGAAAAACCAAAAAAAAAAAAAAAAGAGAGAGAGAATTTATAAGTGAAGCTTTTCTGTGATTTATGATTGTCCCTTCGTTATAGATTAGATGTTATTAACCCCCCCCCCCGCCTTTAGGCTTTGTTTTGGGGTGTGTGTGAGGCATAGTCTCTCTCTCCTAAGTTGGCTTTGAACTTGTGGTCCTCTGTCTTAGCCTCACAGGTGCCGGGATTGCCGGTTTGTGTTGTGATTTCAGCTGAAGGTTTATTAGCGTCCTTAGATCTGAGTCAGACTATGTAAGTACTCAGAGGAGCACCATGCAAATACCTGCTGTTACTCAAGCTTCAGTCTAACTCTTGTGATGTTTGCTTTATGTCCACAGCACCTCTTAGATGTTGCATCCTTTAACAATCCTGTTTCATTATGGTGCCAGCACACCCCACCCCACCCTACTCCACCTTGCCCCCACCCTCTCCTACTCCACCCAGTGGGAAGTTGTCAATATTGGCCTCTTTCAGATCTGCCTATAAAATTTTGAGACACTAAATTAGTTCATCATATTCTAGACAAAGGGTGATGACAGAAAAGACCATATGGGTGTCCTGGTCAAATGGTGGGGACCAGAAAAGAGTAACCACAAAATAGTAAAAATGGACAAACAAGGGGCCTGGAGAGAGGGCTCAGTGGTTAAGAGCAATGATTGCTCTTCTAGAGGTCCTGAGTTCAATTCCCAGCAACCACATGGTGGCTTACAGCCATTTGTAATGGGAACCAATGCTGTCTTCTGGTGTGTCTGAAGACAGCAACAGTGTACTCATATATACAAAACAAGAAAAATCTTAATAAAATGGACAAACAATAGTATTAATGATGAAGTTAATGGATTTATTTTTTATTTTATTTTATAAATTACTATCACTTGTGTGTGAGTATAGGTAGGGGTGTGCCACGGCATGTAGCAGGCAGAGGACAACTTTCAGGAGTCAGGTCTGTCCCTCTATTGTCTGGCTTGTGTAGGAAGCACTTCTGACAACTGAGTCATCTCACCAGCCCAGGGAGGTTAAGACCTGAGCTCACTGAAGTAGCATGAAAATGGAAGCACACTTAAGGAGCAGGAGAGGGAGAGCGAGAAAGAGGGAGGGAGGGAGGGAGGGAGGGAGGGAGAGAGACAGAGAGAGAGAGAGAGAGAGAGAGAGAGAGAGAGAGAGAGAGAAGGCAGTTTTACCAGGACAGTTATAAAAAGTCATGTTGGAGAGAGAGAACAAGCTAGACACAGGAAAAGACAGAAAGAGCCAGAGAATGAGCAGGAGCCAGAAGGTTAGAACAAATTGCCAGAGTTAGTATAAGGCCAAGCAGAGAAACTCAAGAGAAGCTAAGAGAAGCCAGGTTCAGTCAGTCAGCTTGGAGAGGATTTGAAACAGAAAAGCTGAGTTGAACCAGCCAGCCAGAGCTCAGAAAGAACTAGGAAGGGGTGAGCTTATTCAGCAGTAAGTCTCAGAGGCTGAAGACATTCTAGGCCAAGATAAGACTGTACAGAAGCTAAACGCTTCCAGGTCTAGGCCTAGGATAGCAGCATGAGATATACAACGTTAGGATAAAAGTTACATCTACAAAAAACAGTGAGTGATTCTGGTTGTGGCTTGGCATCCTTCCATAATCTCGACCATTGCTGTCCAACTACGTGGTTCAATGTTGGGCAGCTAGAATGCTTCCTCTACAACTCTTCAACTCTTTCACTATCAAAAATTTTATATTTGCTGGCAATTTAGCAATTTTTGTTTATGGAATGCAGTTCTTGTGTATACTATTCCATGGTTTTCCAAGTTTTAACAGTTGATTGCTATGACGGTTTATACATGCTTGGCCCAGGGAGTGGCACTGTTAGTAGGTGTGGCCTTGTTAGATTAGGTGTGTCACTGTGGGTGTGGGTTCTAATACCCTCCTCCTAGCTGCTTGGAAGCCAGTCTTCTCCTAGATGCCCTTGGAACAAGAGGTAGGCTCTCACCTCCTCCAGTCCCACATCTGCCTAGATGCCGCCATGTTCCCACCTTGATGATAATGGACTGAACCTCTGAACCTTTAAGCCAGCCCCAATTAAATGTCATCCTTATAAGAGTTGCCTTAGTCACAGTGTCTGTTCATAGTAACACCCTACCTAAGACAATTCCCCTATCCTTTGCTTGGTAGACTTCTTGCTGGGCTTGAATTCCACTTATGAATATAATGTGTTTTAATCAAATTCCCTTCCTCTCCGTTTCCCTCCTAATTTCATGGGTTTTGCTTGGTTTTAAACCTATCGAGTACACTTAGGGATGCCAGTGTGTGTGTGTGGGGGGCCTCTCAGAGGCCCACATCCATGCAGAAAACCAGTTCTCCCTTTCCCAAGAAGCCATTAATTGCCAAGAGTTCCTCCTCAAGAAGAGGTGGGACATCATGAACCCCTCCCCCACCCATACCGGGATATTAGCTGGCTCGATCTTGTGCAAGCCTTGTACATGTAGTCACTGCTTCTAAGTTCCTGTGGGAATGGCCCTGTCATGTGCAGCAAATAGCCCTGTCACTGCACACGCCCACCACCCACACATGCCCACTAGGGCCTCTGCCGTCATCACAGCAGAGCCTCTGAGTGTCCCGTGCGAGGGAATGAGAGAGATCATCCAAACCTGAACTTCATCCAAGCATGATGATGCAAGTTTTAATCTCATCACTAGAGAGGCAGAAGCAGGCAGATCCCTGTGCGTTTGAGGCCAGTCTGGTCTACACAGCAAGATCTAGGCCAGTCAGGAGCTACATAGTGAGACCCTGTTTCAAAAACTATTAATTTCAACATCCTAGTGACTTTATGTCTATAAAGTATTTTCCTGTGTTCTGCCCAGACAAGTCATGACTCAGCTTTTTTCCTTCCTACACTATAAACCCTCACCTTCCTTCCCACTTGAATTCTAAGTAGATGGAGACAGGGATAATCAGCTGGACTTCTTCTATCTCCATGGCGATGGCCCGAAGCAGCTCTCAGTCAGCTCCAGCTGACCTGCTCCCGTCATTTCCAGTCAGGCTTCTTAGACATTTTCATTTAATTTTTGACTTTTCTAATTTCCTTCTATAAAAAAAAATCCCTGATTTTTTTCCTGTGAGTTGGGTTGGTTTTCTATCTTGCTGAACAAAGAATAAGTAATTCAACAGCCATTTCTTCATCCCTTTTCTCCATGCCTTGGTCCAGTCCATTCTATTTCTGAAATATATCCAACTCTCTTTCCAAGCAGCCACTCTGATGGCATCTCTAATCCTGCCTTTGTTTCTGCGGTGCTGGGGAGCAAACGCTATCAGTCTTACACATGCCAGGCAAGCCCTTTCCCACCGATCCTCCACTTAGCGAGGCCCTCAGTCCCTCAGCCTTATTATCTGTGCACAACCGATAATCCATTATTGGTCGTTAAATCAATTTACTGGGTTATGATGAATATTTGTAAACCAAAAGTATCAGACATATGTTAAGGGGAATGTTATGTATGGTGAAACTCTGTCCTTGTATTTGTGTGTGTGTGTGTGTGTGTGCATGCACATGACTGTATAGGTATATGTGTCTATATGGAAGTCAGAGGAGTTCAGCAGGGAACTCTCTTTATCACTGTCTGCCGTATTATTGAGATGGAAGCTGGCTCGATGCTGGGAGTCACTGTCCAGGCTGCCTGTCTTCTGCTGGAAGCACAGGGCTTACAGGCACGTGCAGCCGTACAGGATTTTTACAGCCGGTGCTTGTACTCAGTGAGCCATCTCTCCCAGACAGTTTGTTTTGTTTTGAGACTGAGTCTCACTCCATAGCCCAGGCTGGCCTTGTACTCACAGTAATCCTCCTGCTTCGGCCACATGAGTGTTGAAATTTCAGGTGTGAGCCACCATGCCCACTCTAGTTTTTTTTAAACAGACTCCAAAGTATTTAAAACATATAGATTCATGCATTTTAAGGTTTCTGTACAATGTTTTGAAAGTAGGGCTGGAGAGACAGCTTGGTGCCCAGAGCCAAGGTCTCAAGTAGCAACAGATGACCTTGAACTCCCAGTTCTCCAGGCTACATCTCCTAAGGGCTGGGACTGCATGCGTGCACTGCCCCGCCTGTGCACTGCTATGTGGAGAAGCCAAGCTCCGTATGTGCGAAGCGCTGTACCAAGTCAGCTACATATCCAGCCTTATAAACATTTTAGATATTTTAACACTTAAATCAAGTAATTTGAATTTTCACAAACTTTTCTTAAAGGAAATCATTAAATACAAATGTTCTGTATGTTTTGTTTTCAGACCGGAGTGCCCCATATAGGCTTGGCTGACCTGAAACTCACTATGTAGATCAGGCTGGCCTTGAACTTACAAGAGCTCTGCCTGCCTCTGCCTCCATAGTCCTGGGGGGAAAAGCTTGAGCCACTAACCTTGGCCAAATACAAGGTTTTTTTTTTTTAAAGAAAGGGGGTGAGGAAGGCCTAAATGCTTATCAACACAAATATTTATTGTGGTTATTTATATGTGATTTAATCAAGACTGAACTACCATGTCTTTGTGAATAGTTACTGAATCCCAGGCACTTGCTCTACATGTACCAGGCCTGGGTTCAGCTCCCAGCACAGGAAAGAAGAGCGAAACAAAGAAAAAAAATTGAGATCTATACACATTGACATGGAAAGACAGCCATTAAGTGCTGAATCATAGTTTAAAAAGCGCTGTGGGGGAACTGAAGAGATGATACAAGTGTTTAGGAGTTCTGCCTGGTCTCCAGAGGACCCAGTGCAATGTCCAGCACCTCATGGCTCAGAACAGTCCCGGGAGATCTGATGCCCTCTTATGACCTCTGCAGGGACGAGGCACACATATGGTGAACAGGCATACACTCGGGCAAAACACCCATACATATAAAATAGATTTTAAAAATACATAAAATGTACCACTGGCCAGGCATCATGGCTCGTGCCACTTGGGGGGCAGTGGCAGGAGGATCGCTGTGAGTTAAGGCCAACCTAGTCTGCACAGTGAGTTGCAGGACAGCCAGGGCTGTGTATATAAAGAGATCTTGGCTTAAAGAACCAAGTATAATTCAGGAGGATAACGAAATTTGAAAACTATTTTGTGAAAAAAAATTTTTAAATCTTATCCAGGATGTCCAGCAAAGGGTTAACCATGGCGAGATTGCATATGGAATTCCTACTCTTGAAGTTTCTGCAACATGAGTTTTATGAAAAAAAAATTGTATCATTTTTAAGTGTGAAAAGTTAGATGAATTTCATTCTGGGGTAAAAAAAAATCTGGCTTAATATATCCAATAAGAATTTTTCAGTAAAATTCATTCATGCCGAGGGTTTTAAATGGTATATTTTGTTCACTGAAAGCTTTTAGACAGAGTTTCTTCTACTGAAAGACCACGAATAATGTTTTTGAATGGCGATTTTTAGGCTTTATGGGCAATAGTTCTGAGCATAAGAAGTACAAGATGTGGGACTAATATAACCCCAAGTCAAACACATCTATCATCGAGTCTCGAGGTGACATCCTACTAAACAAACACCTGGGCTAGGAAAATTAATGGATAAACCAATATTGCAAGCACGGGCTACGCTCATATATATCGCATTAGCTTACATCCTCATCATTATTCTTGTTGAAAAGCATTCCACTTAGTTGAAAATTCAATTTGCACAATATATTGTCACAGAAGGAGAACGCTTTGCATAGCGTAACACAAAACTCCAAGACCCCATCGTCGTGTCTGAAAAGCTACATAAAAAAACCAAATGCGTGGCAGATTCAGATGTGCAAACAAGCACTCTGAGGGAGACTGCTCGGGAATACGTCTGCTAGAGAACCATCTCCCAGCCTGACGAATCCACACTGGGGAATGGCGGCATGGGCGAGGAGTAATTAAAGACAGTAAGTTATATATCAAACGCGAATTGCCTCATTTCTCTGCACCAAATTTTACCACCGCTGCCTATGACAATCTCAACACAAAACCCCCAAACACATTATAAATCACCCACTCCGTCCACACTCTCTTAAGTCAAACACCTACCAAGTGCACAATCAAATTAAAGCTGTAGGAGAGATTTATTAGCAAGGAGATGTTCCTAATTATTTGAAAAACTTGTCTCAGGTTCACTCCCAACATCATTTGAGAATGCACTTCCATCTTAGGAAAGGGAATCCGGTCAGCCCCCAGCGCGGCATAGAGAAGGTTAAATCAACATGCCAGGGCAACAAAAACCTTTGTCAGGTAGAGTCAGCTTTGTTCTGGAACAGTCAGGCCCAGCCTTAGTCACCGACCTAAGAGGCTTGCTGGGTTTAGAAGATAGAAAACTCCAGAAAGGATGCTGGAGGAGGGGCACATGGGGGGAAGGGGTGGGGAAGATTTATTGCCTTCAATTATTTTGGTTAAAAACTTTCCTCGGGGCGCAGGCACATAATATATTGTACTTTCCATTACTTAGTGCAAATGTAAAACATATCTAAAAACCACATTTCATCCTCATAGCATATTAAAACAACAAGTAGAAGGTCGTGACGTTAATGTGACAGATGGGGTGTCATTTAGCAGCATTGTACGACATTAGTTAACAGCAAATTAATATCATCATACCTAATTTTTTAAACATATAGAACCACCTGACTGGGGCAAGATTCCTAGGAAGGAATTTTTGTATTTGTTTGCTAAGCAAGTGAAACAACAGACGTATACAAATGTAGTCTTCATAGAATTTTAACATTCTTTAAAAAAAAAAAAGAAAGAATAATCCATTCTGGCTCAGAATGTTCCTCCACCCAATATACTCTCACTAAAATATTGATTTTTTTTGACAAGTTCACATGTACATTACGAATTGGATCATAAACATTTTCAGCATATTGTACTGGGTTTATATAACCATCCTTACTATATATTAAGACCAGTGTCTTTTCATCAGCACCCGCTGTTATGCGACCCAAGCAACATACTAGATTCATGGTAGTTCTTAGGGAGAAAAGGAGTGTGACATAAATTTGACTTCATTACACTTTGGCATGGAAACCCACATTTCATACACCACTGACCACAAATGACTTCCCTGTTGTAAGACAATCTTAGTCGAAACAGTCCTAGAAGCAGCGGCATTCATCAAGATGCTAATTTGAGTCTTCGTATATGTCTGATGTTAATAGTATTGCAGTGACTTGAGGAAAATTTCCCTACAAATTTATCTTCCTCTCTGTTAATATTTTTTCTTTGTCCAATGTACATGGATATATGGGAAAAAAGACCAAGGGTCTCTATTCCTCTTCCAGGGCTCGAATCACAACACCGGGATGATTTTCCCATTCTGGTTCTGAGAGTACATGCTGGAAGGGATACACAGACAGATCTTTAGGTGTTCCACGACAGGAAACATGACAGAATGATGTCACAGCCTTGGAACAGACTTGCTTCTCCATACAAGGAGTTGTTAAGCAAAAGGGTTAAAATGTTCTAATGGACACAGAAAGGAGCGGATTATAGAACGGCTGTGTGCCAAGTGTACCTCCTTTGAAATGTGGCTCACTGTGCCCAGCACTGTGGAACTCAGTCCTCTTGCCTCCTAGTTGTTAGTTTGGTCAGATCTATCTACTCACCTTACATTCTTGGAAAGTGAGGCTCAGGCCTTAGACTCCCTTCTGTTCCCATATCAGTGCCATGCTAAGCACAGAGTGTGTGTTCTATACACACCTGGCAGTGAGGCTGCTGCCATTCATCTACTTGAAAACCTAGATAGGTGGCCACCCTCATACACCAATTGTCTAAGTGCACCTGTCTTTTCCTGTATCAGAGTCTTTGTCCTTTTTCTTTCTCTTCACACACATACACATGCACATACACATACACACACACACACACACACACACACACACACACACAATAAAGTATGATATACTTACAAAATTAGTTAAGATATAATCAATATAGTTGATTATTGCCTTTATATATAAACACTGAGCATGTTTTGCCTTTGCTACTTTAGAAGAAATTTAGAGTACTAAACAAATTATTTGGGGGTTATCTTAAATTCATTTTCACCCCTAAAATAGAGGATCTTTTCTTCTGATGGTTATTCTACATATCCCAAACTATAACAATGATTCTATGAATGCCACCACATTCCTTACTTAAAATGTCTAATATTATTAGTTCTTTGTAATGTATGTGCTGATGTATTTGCCAATTCCATTGAAGAAAACCAGTCGTTGCTAACATGAAGATTTTCCTTTTTGTTTTGTTTTGAGACAGTCTCACTTTTGAACCCATGTTGGCCTCAACTCATGGAATCTCCTCCCCTTCCCCCAGACTCTTGAGTGCCAGAATTATAGGGATGAGCTATCAAGCTAAACTACAATTAAAAAAATTAAAAGTTCTTTATTTCAAACTGGATGTGGTAGTGTACATCTTTGATCCCAGCACTTGGGAAGCAGAGGCAGGCAGATTCTCTGTGAGTCTGAGGCCAGCCTGGTATACAAAGAGTTCCAGAACAGCCGGGGCTGTCGAAACCCTGTCTCGAACAAAAAGAAAAAGTTCTTTATACTTCTTCCTAGTGGTGTTAGCAATCTTATGTGAACCTAATGCTCATCCCTCATATAACACAGGACTTGAGATTCCCAATTATTTGGAAAACATATCTAACCTGAAAATTGATATGGAGACTTAGGACTCAAGGAATCTAAATTCAACCCATACTTTTACAATATTAAACCTAGAATTGTGGGGCTGCTGAGATAGTGGAAAATAACAAGCTGCTGTCAAACCTGAGAACCTGTGTTCAGTCAGTAGAACCCATGCCTCTCCTGTGTTCAGTCAGTAGAACCCATGCCTCTCCTGTGGGTGGCAGAACGCTCTGGTGGTTTGAATGAGATGGATTCCCATAGGCCCATACGTTTGAGCACCTGGGGTGGCGTGGGGTGGGGATGGGGTGGAGGTTTCAAAAGGCTCCTGCCATTTCCTTATGTCTCTTGCCTTCTGGTTGTAGATCAAGATGTGAGCTCTCATCTGCTGTTCTAGTCACCTGGCACCGTGTCTTTGCCAGACATTATAAACTCCAGCCCTCTGGAACTGTAAGCCCAATTAAATGAGTTGTTTTATGCACTGCCTTGATCACGGTGTTTTATGAGAGCATTGTCAAACAAATACAAGAACCAACTTCCATAAGCTGTCTCCTGACCTCCATATGCATGCTGTGACATGACCTATACACACATGGTAAATAAGCTTAAGTAAAAAAACCTACCTGCTTGCTCAGTTTCTGCAACTAAAATATTGGATACTATCATTCATTCATGATTAAAAAAGAAATCTATTGTGGTGGTTTGTCATATTAGCAAACAATAAAATACTGTCTGGAAACCATTAATCTATCATGCTATAATTTGAGCATTTTGAAATTGTTTCTCAAATTGGAACTATCCTATTGATCAAGCTCTTTTTAGATAAGCTGATACAACGTGGCCTTCTGATTCAAGTTTTGGGTTGCATTAAATGGCTTTCTGTCGGTTGTAACAAAATACCCGAGATAGTTATCTTAAAGAGAAGAGAGGTTCATTTGGGGTCACAGCTTTGGAAGCTCCAGTCCACAGCTGGTTTGTTTTTGTTTTTGTTTTTGTTTTCCTGTTTTGGGCTTGTAGTAAGGCAGTACATCACAGCAGGAGGCTATAAAGGACATAGCTGTCCCTCTCATGACCAGGAAACAAAGTAAAAAAAGAAAGCTGCATAATCCTGACGCGGCCCAGTGATTGAAGACTTGTCTCTAGGACTCATGTCTCAAAAGTTCCACTACCCCCCTCCCCATGGTGGCATCCTGGGAACCAAACCCTTGACATACATGCCTGGGGGGGGGGGGGGAAGGACGCTCAATTTTCACACCGTGGCACTGGCACCAGCAGCGTGTGCCTGAAGAAACACAGGCCCTTACGTTAGCAAACTGCAATGAGAAAACTATTTTGGTTCCTTTTTTTTTTTTTTTGGTATGATGACATCAAGACTACTTCTAGAAGAAAGACTTTATTTGGGGTTTATGGTTCCAGAGAGTAAAGTATATGGTTATCTTGATAAAGAACATGGCAGCAGACAGGTAGGCAAGGCACTGGAACAATAGCCAAGAGCTCACATCTTGAGACAGTTACCATTAAGGCAGAGAGAGCTACCAGCTAATACTGTGGGATTTTGAAAGATAAAAGCCTACCCACAGTGATAAGTCTCTCCCAACAAGGCCACACCTCCTAATCCCCAAATAGTTCTACCAATGGGGGACTAAGTATTCAAATATATGAGTTTATGGGGGCCATTATCATCCAAAATACCACACCCTGGCTGTGATCTGGCTACTGATAAATCTTCCAGTAGGCAGAAGTATCCTAAATGGTGTTTTGTGACTCTTGTAAATCTAAGGTCTTCAAAAACAGAAATTGGGACTCAAAATGCCATTTCCACTTCAAAATAAGTATTTTTTTTAAATAGATCATTAAGTCTACTTTTAAAGTAGAAAATATTGCATCTCTCACTCCAGACTTATCCAATGTAACTACCATTAATTTAGTGATAACCAGTGCATATAAAATTTCCTTGTATTATAGATAAACATAATGTCTCTTTATTAGAATAAATAAGAATTTTTAACTGTAGCCATTGTTACAACAAATTATGGTTTTGAAATGTGTGTGGGAGGGGATGCATGTACACTATCCCCCCTCAATTTCTAGTTCTGACCCCCCAGGAGGCATAGACTATTTTTCGTGTTTATATTGTGACTGCTGGGTAGCATCAGGATGAGGGGTGGTTGGAGAGACTAACCATTGGGCCCAGTTTGCATCTTACTGATAACATCCCAGATTTAAGATGAGCACAGAAAGAACTTGGTCCGAAATCTGTTCATTCTGAAGTAGTAGCCATAGCTCTGCTGGACACTTGTGTAGCAGGGCTGCAAGGATCTACTCATCTGTGTCACCAGAAACCCATAACCAAGTCAGGATCTGGTGGTATCACCAGAAACCCATAACCAAGTCAGGATCTGGTGGTATCACCAGAAACCCATAACCAAATCAGGATCTGGTGGTATCACCAGAAACCCATAACCAAGTCAGGATCTGGTGGTATCACCAGAAACCCATAACCAAGTCAGGATCTGGTGGTATATTGATCCTATACTTACTGTTAGTCCAGCAAAAGAACTGTCAGATTTGAACATATTATCCACCTTTAACCACTTGGCAGCTGAAAGGTAGGTTTTGGAGGAGGAGTGAGGAGGGAGGAGGAGGAGGAAAGAAGAAGAGGAGGGAGGAGGAGGAGGGAGGAGCGAGGAGGGAGGAGCGAGGAGGAGGCAGTGGCGGCGGTGGCATGGTCCCAGTGCCTTCGAGACAGCTCTGCTGGTAAAGACACTCATTACCAAGCCTGACTACCTGAGCTGATGATCTCCAGAACCCACATGATAGACACAGAGAACTGACTCCTGCAAGGTGGCCTCTCACCTTCACAAATGCAAACTCATGGGTGATAAATATAAACCACCTTTTAAAAAGGCTAGATTTCAAAAAGCCGTCACTTACTTGGGGTTCCTCAGAGACAGAATGCAGAGGTGTCCTGTGGAATAGACTGAGGCCATTTGCAATTCAGCAACCCCTTCTAAAGTGGCTGCAGCAGTTTCTAGGCCTGGCATGATTACACAGCACACAGTTCTCCATTTTGGCTAGATGGCAGAAACCCCATATGAATATCTGCAGGAAAAAGACTGTGAGCCTGGCTGTGGACTGATGTGTGAGAGCAGCTTTCCAAAAGCTGAATCATTGGCTCCTGCAGGGACCTGCACTCGGGGAGGGGTGGGGTGGGATGTTGAGTTCCTTGAACTACTTGACCCACCCGGTCTTGAGAGACAAGCCACTGTCCAAGAGTGCTTCCTCTAACAGCACTGTGAGACTGGATAGCAACATAATTCCCAAAGGAAGTGGGCCAGACAGCCAGGCCTGCTTCTCTAGGCTGCAGCAACTGTTGCTCCCACCAAACACCCACTACAAGAGGGCCATGAAGCAATGTTTGGCTAACTCCTTACAGTTGGGACCCTTCATCAAGTTCAAAACATACTGTTGAAACTGTGTGGCCTGATGGGATGGGGGTGGGGTGGGTTGTAGAGGGATAACAGTAAAGGGGGATGTCATTTGAGATGTAAACGACAGGAATGATAGATAGATAGATAGATAGATAGATAGATAGATAGATAGATAGATAGATAAGAAAAGAAACTGTGTGGCCTAACACTCACTCTCAGGACTCAGCATTCTCACCCAAAAGTATCATCAGCTCTGTTGGATGGTCCTGCCCTAGCCACTTAAGAATCTACATGCTTCATTTAGAGGAGATCCTACCCACCAACCTCCGAAAGCTAGAATTAAATGCTCTTGGATAACCCAGAGATGACCTTAATGACCTGGGCAATGCTAAACCTAGCCCCTCACTGCCTGTTAGGATCTACCAGGTGGCTTACAGGTGCCTGGAGGTTACTGGGTAAATCTATTTGTATAGGCCTCATCTTTTAAACAGCCCACCAATTCATGCAGGATGCCTGAGTCACAGATGGGAGTAGCTATGTTGTAGAACAAAGATGGCTAGATATGTGGTATGGCGCTGGAGGAAGCAGCTGAAGTCAGGCCTCCCCATGGAGACCTCTACACTAAAGGGTTAATGGGCTGCTCCCTGATGTGCATGCATCAGGCCCTTCTGGATGAGGAGTGCTGGTGTAGGAAAACAACAGCTCCCTCTTGTACTAACATGGTTAGAGTTGGTGCAGCTTCCCTGGAAACAGCTGACCATGCACTGCAAAAGGCCTGCACAGCCCTAGCTATCCTGGAACTCATTCTGTAGACAAGGCTGGCCATGATCTCAGAGATCTTCTGAGATTCTGCCTCCCAAGTGCTGGGACTAAAGGTGTGTGCCAACACTACCCAGAAATAAAAGTTTTCTGGTGGTATCTGTGTTCCTGTATCTCAGAGTCCTTTGACCTATGAAGTAGTGAGTATGTTCTGAAAAAGAAAGGGAGCAGCTATCCAGGGACTTAAAGGAACAGCCAAGGCCCAGGATGGTTTGAAGACCAGCATGGGTGAGGGGTTTAAGCAACAACTACCCAGGTTACCAAGGCAGCACAGAACATTTGGTATGGGAAAGACAGGAACCCCTCCCCCCCCAAGTCACACACCTATGACAGCCCTTAACCCATCTGAAATAGTACAACGGGCTTCAGAGAGCTGCCCTTTATACCAAACCAGTTACCAACCCTGCCCAGACAAGGGGGTCTTTCCTAGAAGAAGACTGTCAGGTTGACTTTGAACTGCTGTGTCCTGGGTCCCCAGAAACCCCAGGGACCTTCTGGCAATTATGGAAGCTTTTTCCAGATGGACGGAAGGATTCCCAACCTGCATTGAAAACGCCACTCAAGCAAACGTGGCCACCATTCGGAGAGTCTCTGGCTTCCTGTGCTGCACGCTGGTATCATTTGTAGGTCAGGAGGACATCAGGTGACCTGCATGAGGCTTGCAGGTGCTTAACCTAAGCCTTGCTCACAGAGAAAAGGCCTTTCACCTGTGATCCCACCTCACGCCTCAGTGTTTAAAAGAAATCCCAACAATTGGAATGCTCACCTCCATACCCGCCCCTTTCCCAATAGCTGGCCAGATCTCACCTCAGTTTGGGGAATTACCCTTCCGCTGGCCTCCACTGCTGTGCTTAGCTTCCTTCGGGCTTGTGTGCCCCCTGAGACTTCCATCCTTAACTATTGCTTTATATTTCTCTCAGGTGTGGGGATACAGCTCAGCTGTAGAGCACTTACCTGCATAGTCTTTTAGCCCATTAGGCTGCATGTTGACCATCTGGGAGATAGTCCAGGCAATTGGTCATCCCTTCACTTCTGATGTTCCTAAACAAACAGCTAGAGCTACAGCCTGGTGACACACCTGCCTACAATCAGTCAGGGGGAAGTTTTGGTCATCTAACTGGGAAAGGATGACAACCAGCAGAAGATGGGCCATCACTTCCCAATGACCCTCCAAGAACAATGGCAGAGAGAGGAGGGGTTTGTTGCCAGCTGAGATTACTAACCATTCATTGTTTCCTTCTTACAGGAATTTATGGTGGGATAGTGAAAACCTAACAAACCCGCTCCTCACCATCAACCCATCACATATTTCCAAATGTTAAGGGAGCTCCAGACTTGTCTGGACCTCATGTTCATACCCCAGACCACCCAAGGCTTGTTATAATGGTGAAATCCACACCCACCAGTGCCATGACAGATCTGAGCATGCTCACACTGGGAAAAGAAGAGGTCGTTATTCTGGTCTCTCCCTTCCTGTAAGAAGCTGCAGTGTTAGTGTCCACATGGCCTGATATTCAAGTAGTTGTAAAAATACAAACCCAAGCCCTGCTCAGGGGGGAAGGTGCTTTTACAGTGCGCGCTCTCCTTGCCGTTGCTTGTTGGGTCTTTAATAAAACTTCCTGCCTACTGCTAGCGCTGATGGCTTATTTGTCAACACAGCTGAGTAGGAAGGGAGCCCACAAATTCATTCAGGGCAGCAGAATTGCATGGCCCTGCAGAGTGCCCTGGAGTGAGACACAGTTTGGGTGCAGTGTAGCGGCAGTGCTTGTATGGAAGAGCTGTGAGCACTTGGATTGACTTCCTTCTGCCTCCAGTTAAGGATGGAAGTCCCAGGTCTCACGGGAGCCTGAAGGAGGTTAAGCACATCAGAAGAGGCCAGCGGAAGGGTGACTGAACATTGCAATGGCTTTTAAATAAATCAGTTTGATGTCACAGTCCCTATTCCATTTTTTCTAAATGTTTTCCTCACATTTAATGAATAATTATTAACTTTAATCAATATTTATCAATTAATAATTATCAACAACAAAGTCCATTTAGCTACCAACACATGAAGAATGCACTGGACAGGAATACACACACACACACACACACACACACACACACACATACACAGAGCCATTGGACAATAATAATTTATTAGGATGATTTTTATGATGATCAGAAGTCGAGCCCAACAGAATAGACTACTATGATGTAGTAAGAAAGCAAGAGCTGTAATTCCCCAGAGGGAGGTGTTTTAAATTATGAACTTCTTGTTTCATTAATGTCATTATAAAAGTCTTTGTGACAGATGCTATGTTGATTCTACTTAAAATATTATTTACATTAGAACATAGACAAAGAAAAAGTATCGTCCTAGTTTATGTTTTTCCTATATAAGATGCACAGCCATAATAAAGGTTGACTCATACGTGAAGAAACACAGAAGACAAGACGATAGAGGGAATTAAAAATCTTCATAAACACCGTGGATTCCGTGCGTCTTAAAGAATTAGCGATTTTAGAGGCTGATAAGAAACAGATGAGGCGCACAGTAAAGTTGCCACAAGGGCTAAATAAAAGTCTGGGCCACTATTTTTACTAACATTTAATAGTCAACAGCCTTAAAGCATTTGCTAAAATGGATATAAAATAGACCGTGTGAGCATTCCTTACAATAAAGAAACACTAAAGAGAGATGGGGCCGTCCACCTCTTTTTGATACAAGTATTTTCACCACAGAAGGACTTCAACTGGTGCTAAGATTTGAACACTACATTTCCCAGCACACTTTATCCACTTACTGTAGTAGAGGAAAATAAGTGGATTTCAATTTGGTGATTTAACCTATAGCTTTAAATCTTTACTAAACAAACTCGAAGCCCCAAACTCTAATAATGAGAAGGCCACAACTGAAATGATGTCAGCCCTGGGTGGAATCTCTTAGCAGCGATGAAAGCACCACGTGGAGCTGCCCCTCCACAGCAGCTGCCGCTCTGCTTTAGTAAAAGGAGAGAGGGCGCCAGCACGCTGGCCCCGGCCAGGCCATGGTTGCCGCGGGAGCGGCAGCATTAATTGCTTTTCCAGAAAGCTGGAGTAAGCTCTCTTTCCACTGTCCCTTCAGGATCAGCTTCCATAAAAATGAGTGTAATAAGATAATGTATTACATACGCCAGGAACTCCTACCAGTGGCGTTCGGCTGAACAAAGCCAAATAGACATCCATCAATAAAAACTTCATTGTAGCATACAGCTCAGGATCACACTTTGAGGCAGAGATAAGGGAGGCTGTGAAGAAACAGAAATCTATTTCCTCATTTTCTGAAGGATCTGTCCACCTTCCCTTTCCAGTAATATTTTCTTGCTTATGAGATGATGAAAAATAAACATATACTATGGATTTTGAAAGAAAAAACCTACCTCCATATGAGGGATCTAATACACACATACCTATACATAGACACACATATATTTATATATGTGTGTATGCATACGTACATATACACACAGAGAGGCATGCACACACAACCTATAAACATTTTAATTAATACTCAAATGGTCAATGGATGGTTTCCTGGAAGAAGGGATTTTGAAGGGATTCTTTGATTATCCCCTATGCAGCATGAGAAGGTACACTCAGGCTGAAATACGAGTTCATAGGTTCACACTATCCTTTTGAAGTGAACACGGAGGGGAGAGTTATTTCTAAATGCAAGACTAACCCAAAAGAGAGAATGACAAAGGCCGCCCTCCAAACAGAAAAAGAACTCCTTTCTTTTGGTTTCTGGGTCTGGAGCTTAGCCACTAAATCACTTGGATGTCAACCTAAAATGTACCTCCTTGTGGTGATATACGGGATAATCAAATGATCTCTCCAAGACCCATCAATCATTGTGGAAACTATTGAAAAGCCTAAAACTCATAGTCGCGGTTCCTTTCAGGAGCACAAGAGCCCAGAGTCTCATGGTGAATGTCTGGCCTGGCCTTCTGAGTGTGACAGTTATCACACTAGAAATGAGAGTCGTTTTCTTTCTTTCTTTCTTTCTTTCTTTCTTTCTTTCTTTCTTTCTTTCTTTCTTTCTTTCTTCAAGTTAAAGAATGACTCTTCATCTTTAAGAAACTGCATAGATTATTATTGGCTAGAGATCTAAGCCAACCTCTTTATCCAAAGGATGCAACCTGAAGTTTGAAAAGAAAGCAAAATAAAAATGATGATATTAACCTACACATTCTAAATCTTGCAGGCAACCTGCGTGCATGCTACTGAAAGCAGGTTTGAAAGGACATTCTCCTTTTCACTCTGAAGTCTTTCATGATGACTTTAGAAACAAATAACACTGTAGAATAATATCACTTTCAAGTAAAGTCATGAGGGGCGTCACTTCTAAATGCTAAGAGCCTAGCATTCCCTAAATTCTTAATGAGATCATTGTGTGTGTGTGTGTGTGTGTGTGTGTGTGTGTGTGTGTGTGACAGTCTTTACCTACCCTAAGAACAGCACACAATGGTAGTCAACCCTCATCATGAGGTCTCTGATGGTTTCCAAATGTTTCTTGGCTGTGCAGCGCAGTGTATGATTTCTGGTCCAGATGCTTTAAAAAGCAATTCCAACAAAGAAACTTAATCCGAGCTGAACTTGGCACAGATTCCAAAAACCTATAGGATGATGTTTTGGAAGCTGCCCAAACAAAGGCTGAAACAGAAAATCTGCATCTGCAGCATAGATGTCTGGCTGTCGGCAATAAATGGAGGATACAGACTTTTCCGTCAGTGTGGGTGAGTAGAGGCTAGTGCTTGTAAAATGCAGTTTAAGTATGAAAGCAGCATTTGGGATTGAGGCTTCTCTTTAAAGCAGAAGCAAACATTTAATTCCTGAGAAGGTAAAAAATCAAATAAAGATGCTGTACACTAATTCCTTGAAAGAAATTTTGTAATTCCTGTACAGAAACTTTGGGTCCGTCCTTGAGTAAAGGCTTGTTTCCTTTATGATATGCAACATAGCCATGGTATAATGGTCTAGAGCATTAATATGGAGAGACAAAGGACCTGTGAGATGGGTTGTTCTAGTGTGGGGGGGTGCAAATTTTTGAGACTCATGTTGAAATTCCAGAAGAAGAGAGGAATTTGGATGTGTCAGAAGCAGTATGTGGGGGAAAGAAAGCCGTAGACTCCCCTAGAGGTGGAGATATCAAGGTAGACATCCAGGAGGAGTTATATTCCCCAGGAGAAATAAACACCAATAAATGACAGTAGTATCAATATGGTAAAAGGACTGAAAACCAAAAGCAAAGAGAAAAAGACGTGAGTAGCTGGAAGACAGGTCACTCGACACTCCAATGAAAGTGACGGAAGTTTGCCATTGCTGGGGAACATTCAAAGTCAAGAGAATTGCTCCAAGAGCTGGGGGCACTGTTTCCTGGGAGAGTGGTTATCTAGCCTGTACAAGGCTCTGGGCTTGCTCTGTTCCCAGCACTGAAAAATAAATGATGATGATTGATAACTCAAATCCAGGCTTCTTATTAGCTTTTTAATGTTTAAAGGTTTGTCTTATTTTATGAGTATGAATGCTTTGCTTGTACACGTACACACACACACACACACTGGTGCCTGTGGAGGTCTGAAGAGGACACTGGATCCCCTGGAACTGGACTTATGGACAGCTGTGAGCCACCATGTGGGTCTGGGGATTGAACTCAGGACCTCAGCAAGAACAAGAAGTACTCTTAACCTCTGAGCCATCCCTTCAGTACCCTCCCCCATGCTATTCTAGATTTTATACTAAGTGAAAATATTCTTTTTTAAAAAATGAACATAACAAAGCCCTTTAAAACTACAATTAAACACTGAAAGAATTCATGACCAGCAATTTAATATTAAAGTATTGTTATAAAATATAATTTACTTTGGGGTTTTGTAGAAGTTAGGTCTGGTCTTCCCTCCCAACTCCATGCTTCCGGAAATAAGACAGCCTCAAATATATATCTACAAATACCTTGATCATACAGCTAGGCTCTTTTCTGATGAAATCATAACAAACTATCCCATTTATTCTAATCTACATTCTGCCATACGGCTAGTTACCTGTGCTCAGGTATCCTGTGTCTGTCTTGTTACTCACCATCCTCCTGGATGTATCTCCCCACCTCACTCTATCCCACAATCCTTTCTGCCTCCCGGATGTCCCACCTTCTATTCTACCCTTTCCTATAGACCACTGGTTTTTTTGTTTGTTTGTTTGTTTGTTTGTTTAAACAACAGGTATCACATTCATACAGACACAAGGTCTTCTTTGTACAGACTTTGATCTCATATGCTATAACCTTTGTAAAGACACTTGCTAGTTCGAATAGATTTTTTTTTTGGTTGTTTTTGTTTTACTCTGTGTGTGTGTGTGTGTGTGTGTGTGTGTGTGTGTGTGTGTGTGTGTGTATCTGTTGTGATTTTCTACATAGGTGGCTATATTGTCTGTAACTAAGCCTTTCCTTATTGTTTTCTTCCCTTGTTGCCCTGGCTAGAACATTCCATACAATAATGAATAGAAGTAGCCAGGAAAGTGCTCTCATTCTTTCTGCTATGAGGAAGCATGCACTCTCCTACCATAACTAAACATATTCTTATCTGTGGGTTCATAGGTCCCTTTTCCTGACTTGTTGAAAATGACTTCTTTTTGGGGGGTAGGGCTTCGAGACAGGGTTTCTCTGTGTAGCCCTGGTTGTCCTGGAACTCACTCTGTAGACCAGGCTGGCCTCGAACTCAGAAATCCACCTGCCTCTGTCTCCCAAGTTCTGGGATTAAAGGCATGCACCACCACTGTCCAGCCCAAATGACTTTTCTTAATCTATTGATATACTATATATGATTTTATTAATTAAACATTTAAAAACTGAAAGAATGTACACATGGAGGAACCCATGGCTCCATCCACATATGTAGCAGAGTTGGGTATCAGTGGGAGAAGAGGCCCTTGGTCCTGTGAAGCCTAGATGCCCCAGTGAAGGGGAATGTGAGGGTGGGGAGGCAGGAGTAGGTGGGTGGGTGGGGGCACACCCTCATAGAAGCAGCGGGAAGGAGGATGGGATAGGGAGTTTCTGGGGGGGGGGTATCGGGAAATGGGATAACATTTGAAATGTAAATAAATAAACAAACTATCTAATAAAAATACCTGAAAGAACATAGTTAAAGATGTGTGGAAATTGCTAAGTCAATACACAGTGGTCCTGGGTATATAATTACAGTGCAGTATTGCTGCATTCCAACCTGGCATCCCTCCCTCTGCGTGTTAAAGGCTTGGTGCCTAACTTGGAGCTCTCGGGAGGTGTGGTAGAGCCTCTAGGCGGTGACAGTCTAGAGGAAGGACTTCAGATCACCTAAGCATATCCTCAAGGCCACTGTGGACCCCTGGCCCCTTCTTTCTTTACTTCCCTGACCATCGAGGAGTCCGTTTTGCTTCCAATGGTGCTTCTTGAGCAGTGATGTGCCGCCCTGTCGAACGCCATAGGGTCAAATGGTACACCGTGATCTCTAAGCTGTGAGCCCAAAGAACCTTTTCCTTTATCAGGAGAAATATCTGGCTATCTCAAGTATTTGTTAGAGTGACAGAAAGCTAACACAAATATCAAAACCAAGAAATTGAAAATGGTCTTAAAGTGTGAATCTAGGCCCATGAGATGTTTTCATAGATTCATGTAACCATTTCTATTACAGTAATAGACACAGAACTATTCTACAGAGGACTCCATTATGTTACCTGTTTATAGTCATACCAACTTCTTTCCTTGCTACCAACTCTAACTTCCAAAGGTCCCTAAAAAATTGTTTTAAAAAATTAGCATTTTTGTCATTCCTAGAGCATCCTAGAAACAGAATCATATAGTGTGCGGTTTACTGAAGGCTCTCCAGGGAGACAGAACCAATAACACACATGCACAATAAATACACCATGGAAGGGATACATATGTTTATATAGTACACTTATATGTATACATATGTACACACACTCATGTGCATATCCATATATATGTATACAGAGAGGAAGTCTCACAGGCTCCATCTGGGAATAAGAGCTGGCCCGGTGGCTCAACCATCTCAACTCTGCCTCTTGTCGCTTGTCACCCTTCTGCTGCTGCTGCCTCTCCTTCCTCTTCTTTAAATAGTTACCTCTGATTCCATTGTTGTTTATTACTGCCACACAAATATACAAAGCCCAAAGAGAAGTCTCATCTTCAAGTCCCTTGTGGCTATAACCCAAGACCTTCCACAAAACGAAGCCACTGTTTTCAAACAAACCCCTTGATGCCGAGACGGGTGAGAAAGACTGGATGTGGTGACGCCTGCTGAATCTGCCCAGAAAGCCGTTGGTGGAGGATTGGAAGCAGCTGATGGAAACCTCAGACTGACAAAATTCGCTGTGGGGTAAGGAGCAAGCTAACTCTTAAAGGCAGTGCGGGTCCAGAGCATGGGCTTGAAAAGCTGGTTTTACTGAAGTGTTCCAGGAAGTCTCTGGGCTGGCTGCAGGCAAGAGTGGAGCAACACTAGCTCACAAAGTGAAGGCGGCTGCTTACCTCAGCAATCCTGCACACAGTGTGTTTGATCTCACACACACACACACACACACACACACACACACACACACACACACACCACCCTGTGCCCCTGGACTAAAAGGGAATAAGATATGCAGTGTAGCAGTGATCTAAGTCCTTCAGGAACTCTTAGCAGGTGGGAACTGGGGCAGGGTGTACCTCATCTGTTGCAGAAAAGGGAAAGTGGGCCTCGCTAACCCCATAAGGGACTAGAAAGCCAGGCAGGACTGCAGTCCACAGGGGACATCAGTAGGGAGGTGCGGGGAGCATTGACACCTGGGTAGTAGAAAGCATGTCTTTAAAATAGTGGCAGTTGTCCTTTATCATGAACTGTGAACAGATGGGCTATTTGACTTGGTAAATCATTCAAACTGTTGTGAAAAGTGATTCATAGGCGGTGAGACACCTCACCAGATAGAGGTGCTAACACCAGGCCTTACTGCTTGTGTTTGATCCCCCATCCTATGCGGTGGCAGGCTCCTCAGAGATGTCCTCTGACCTCCATACAGGTCCTGAGGCATACAAGAACCAGCCTGTCACACACACACACACACACACACACACACACACACACACACACACACGTGCGCCTTGTTTTTCCGGTGTAGTATTAACTAATATTCTTGGGATAAATCTATTTTCAACTTTTAAAAGCCGGAAACTATATTTAATTCCTTTAATATTTAGACATAAGGTCATATGGGACAGTTGTGTATCAATTAAAAACCAGAGAGCAGAGGCTGTGAGAGTGGCTCAGAGTTAAAGTGTTTGCCATACAAGCATTGAGGACCTGAGGTCAGGTCTCCTGACGGACGGACGTAAAAGCTGGGTATGGTGGCACATGCCATTCTTAGAGATCCCACTGATCACTTACTGATCGACCTTCGGATGGAGCAGACTTCCCACTGTCTTCAGATGTCTTCTCCATCCTGCGTCACCTCTACTCTTTCTCTGGCTTCCATCAGTGTGAGCACTGTTCCGTGTGATCCCTCTAGCCACGCCTCCCAGCCTCAGAATAACCCGACTTAAGGGAGGCCATAGAAACTGCTGACTTTGCACCAGCCGATCCACACTAAAGGCTCTTCATTAGCATACACAACAAACAACTCTGTGTTTACATTTTTACCTCGACTTAATTTTTCTCCTTCTAACAAGGTCTCACTATGTAGACCAGGCTAGCCTCAACTTTGTGTTGCTATTTACTTTACTCTAAGTGTGTGTGTGTGTGTGTGTGTGTGTGTGTGACTTTCCTATATGCATCTGATGAAATATGGTCATATCCATTCCCCATTTCCCTCTGATTCCTTAGTGCTAGGATTATGGGCATGTAGCACTATGCACACCAGGCTGCTCAATTCCTAATTTTTCCAGCTGTTTTATAATCTTTAAATATATACCGATTTTCTAATTTCTATTTACTTTTTATTGTTTATTTATTTATTTTATTTACCTTTTTTTTTTTTTTAACTTTGCTTAGGACCACAGAACCCTACATCTCAGTTCAGGACGGCAGATATGAGATAATACTTCTAAAAGCAATATGCTAGTTTTTTTCACTCTGTTGCAACTTGCATGTGACCTAATTCTGTATAATGAAATTTGAAGACAAAAAGAGCTTTCTTTTTGGATCCATTGAAAGTGGATCATAGCACAACTTCAGAAGATATTACAAGGCTTCACCAGCTTCATTTTCAAGCAGTTTATTTAATTTTTTTTAAAAACAAATGCAAAAATATCATCCTGCGTGCGATAACTAAGACCCAAAAGAACATGCATTGTATGTACTCACTAATACATGGATATTAGCCAAAAAAAGAAAAAGTACAGAATACCCAAGATACAGTCCACAGGACTCAAAAAGGTCAACAAGCTGAAGGGCCCAAGAGAGGACGCCTCAGTCCCACTAGGGAGGGAGAAGAAAGCAATCACAAGTGGGAAGGAGGGAGGGAGGGACCTGGGAGGGAAAGGGAACAGGGGTGAGGGGAGAGAGGAGAACCTGATCTGGTATTGGGTGAGGGAAAAGGACTGAAGCCCTGAGGGCCAGCAGAAAGAATGGAAGCAGGCAACCTCAGGAGGTAGGAGGATGGGGGCACCCTCCAGAGACCTGGGAGGTGAGAGACTCTCAGGACTCAAAGGGAGGGACCTTTGATGAAATGTTGGACAGTATGGAGAGGGAACGTATAGAGCCCACCTCCAGCAGGAAGAAGACAAGGCATAAGTGAGGGAAGGGGCTGCCATCCTACAGTCAAACCTCTGAAGAACTGCAGGGATGGAAATGGAGAGGATCCTGAGGAAAAGAAGGTCCAGCCACAGGTCCAAAGTGAGATCCAGGTCAAGGGGAGGTCCCAAGGCCTGACACTATCACTGAGGCTTTGGAGCACTTACAAAAAGGGACCTATCATGACCACACTCTGGACGACCCAACAAGCAGCTGAAAGAGTCAGATGCAGATATTTGCACCCAACCAATGGACAGAAGCTGCTGACCCCTGTGGTTGAATTAGGGAAAGGCTGGAAGAAGCAGAGGAGGAAGTCGACCCTGTAGGAGGACCAGCAGTCTCAATTAACCTGGACCCCCCTAGATCTCTCAAACACTGGACCACCAACCAGGCAGCATTCATCAGCTGATATGAGGCCCCCAACACATACACAGCAGAGGACTGCCGGGTCTGAGATCAGTTAGAGATGATCCACCTAACCCTCAAGAGACTGAAGGCCCCAGGGAATTTAGAGGTCTGGGTGGGTGGGTGGGTGGGTGGGAGACATCCTCATGGAGACAAGGGGGGGTGAGGAGGAGGTATGCGATGTGGAATAGTCAGAGGGGAGGGTGGATGGGGGATAAAATCTGGAGTGTAAAAATAAATAAATAAATAAATAAATAAATGACAAAAATACATATGGCTCATTCTTTATTTTTTTTTAGAAAGATTTCTTTTTTATTTTATTTTATGTGTATGAGTATTTTGCTTTACATAGATATGTGTACCACATGCATGCCTGGTGCTATGGATCCCCTGGAACTGGAGCTACAGGCAGTTGCAAGCTGCCATGTGGGTGCTGGGAATTGAACCCAGGTCCTCTGTAAAAGCAGCCAGTGCTCTTGACCACTGAGCCATTAGAGCAGTTTATAAAATTGTCATTTATAAATGTATTTATAATGGCTGAATCCAAGTGGTGGTTCCAAGTACAATGATGTATATGTTAGAAAAAAAACACTAAAAGTTTCAGCTAGAACATAATGATCAAAGAAAATTACATACCTATTCATGTTAGAAAAGTTGTTGTATGTTCCTAACTTATCTATGTTTAAAGGATCTTGCCAGGATTTTGAATTTTGGTCAAAAGTGTTGATGCCTAGGTTATATAGTATATACAGTAAAGATCATTTAGACATAATGAATATTTAGAGTATCAATAAATTATGTTAGTCCTCTTAGCTTCAGTTGTCACATATGTCACAAAATTTGCTTTAAGTTTCTTAAGAGCCAAAAAAATAGCATATCAAAATCTCCATGAATTGACCTAGTCTTTCAAAACTAGAGTTCTTAAGTGGAAAAATGTAATTATTTAGAACATTCCAATATTTGTGTTTTAAATAGTTATAAAATATACTCTGATGGTTTAGTATTTTGACAATGCTTGACATCTCAATATTTCTCAATAACTTGGAGTTGTTAATATAGATGGTTTGGACTAGTGAGCTCACCAGGAGCACAGGCTAGAGCTAACTTTCCTGGCAGTTAGATACAGGATTTTGATTTATTTGTTTTTCATAAAGAAGGTGTACAAAGGAGCTGGAGAGAGAGGCTAGATGTTAAGAGCACTTATTGCTCTTGCAGAGAACTGATTTGGTTCCCAATACCCAGATGGTAGCTCACAACCACATGTAACTCTCCAGTTCCAGGGAGTCCAACACCCTCTTCCGACCTCCTCAGGCACAAGGCACACATATGATGCACAGGCATATACATAGACATAAATACCCATATAGAAAATTTGAAAAATATACTAAAAGCCAAAGTGTATAGAAAGTATATCTAAAATGTACTTGGTGCACAGACTTCCATGCATGCAAAACACCTATATACACAATAATGAAGATAATTTTTTTAAAAATCAAACATTACTTGCTAGTTGTCTACCCACTAAGTGTTAGGCACAAAATTACACCATTGCATATCAGGACCATTTAGAAGTGAACTAATACATTGTGTACATATTATATACAGGTTTCCATCTACACCTGATTGGCATTTATACTTGCAAATATTATTTTAAGCAGTAAAATATAGGTTCAGTGCCATGGACGCATAGTCCTAGCTACTCAGGAGGCTAAAGCAGGAGACTTGCTTTATCCCCAAAGCTTGAGGTCAAGTTGGGCAAGTCAGTAAAAACAAAACCAAGAAACCCCAAGAGGTAAGACCAGAAATAATGAGAGGTTTGAGGTATCGCTAATTTAGAGATTTAAAAAAGAGGTTGTAGGGTGTAGAGAGAATATCTTATGTTTGTATGGATGCATCGCCTGCCAATTAAAAAGCTTATGGCTTATGGCTTAGGCAGGAAATGGGAGGTGGGACATTCTAGAGGCAGAGAGAATTCTGGAATAGAGCCAGGCGTGGGGAGATTCGCCCTTGAAGATGTGAGGAGACAGATAAATGGTACCTAAGCACAGGTAATTTAATTCAGCCACATGGCAGAATTAAAATAAATGGGTTATCATAAGTTATTATTCTAGCAAGAGAAGAGCTTAGCTCCAAACTTTGTCTCTGTAACTCGAAAGGATGGACTATCCAGAGACTACCCCACCCGGGGATCCATCCCATAATAAGTCACCAAACCCAGACACTATTGCATAGGACAGCAAGAGTTTGCTGAAGGGACCCTGATATAACTGTCTTGTATGAGGCTATACCAGTGCCTGGCAAATACAGAAGTGGATGCTCACAGTCATCTATAGGATGGAACACAGAGCCCCCAATGGAGAAGCTAGAGAAAGTACCCCAGGAGCTAAAGGGGTCTGCAACCCTATAAGAGGAACAATAATATGAACTAACCAGAACCCCCAGAGCTCGTGTCTCTAGCTGCATATGTAGCAGAAGATGGCCTAGTTGGCCATCATTGGGAAGAGAGGCCCCTTGGTATTGCAAACTTTATATGCCCCAATACAGGGAACAGCAGGGCCAAGAAGTGATAGTGGGTGGGTAGGGGAGCAGGATGGGGGAGCAGGTAGAGGGAACTTTGGGGATAGCATTTGAAATGTAAATTAAGAAAATATCTAATAAAAAATAGTCTCCAAAACAAAAATAAATAAATAAATAAATAAATAAATAAATAAATAAGAGAGAAGAGCTTAGCTATATTGCCAAGGTAAATTTGTATTTTAAATGTGCTTTGTAAATATATTTTGAGTCTGAGTCTTATTTTTGGGAGCATGGGGCTGGGAGAAAGAACCAGGACCAAACTTTTACAGTGGGGTATGAAATTTACCTTGATACCTGCTGAGCATTATCTATCTATCTATCTACCCATCTGTCTATCTATCTATCTATCTATCTACCTACCTATCATCTATCTGTCTGCTTGTCTATCTATTCATCCATCCACATATCCACCCACTCATCCATCTATCCATGTACTCACCTACCCACCTATTTATCCATCCATTCTGAAGTCGTTGTTTCTGAACCCATTTCTCCAGGGAAGTAGAAAGCCATTTAAACAGTGAACATAAAGCTACACTTGATTAAGTTACTAAATGTGCAAAAATCACAAAGGAAATGAATCCAAACTACCTACTACAACTAGATATAGGTAAATCTATTCTTGGGTGTTCCTAACACACACACACACACACACACACACACACACACAGAGCGGGGGATGTACAATTGTAGCAGCACAATTCATAGTAGCATGAAAGAGAAAACAATAATCAAAAAGTTAAATAATAAGAAATTTACCGTCATCATAGGAAAAGCAAGAGGGTCAAAATGGAAGGAAAGGTATAACGCAGAGACAAACTTACACTAAAACAATCACACACCCAAAAACCTTTAAAAGGAAACAAGTTAGCTTTATTGAATGGTATTTGTTTAGGCTATAGTGGCTAACACTTGCTTTGTTTTAATCCTCTTAGTATTTCATCCATCTCCAATACCTTTTGCTAACCCACAATGAGTTCTTCCTGCTCTTTAGCAACTCATCTATCTCACTTAGAATACCAAACACAGCATCCACACATCAGCTCTGTTGAACACAATTCTAGGAATGTTTGGTTCAGATACTACAAAAATAAAAATAAAATAAAATAAAAAAATTCAACCAGAGAGTGAGTAGTCTTGCTTAAGTGGCTACTGTAGCAATGATTGAGTGCACCCCCCACAGTCATACTTTATAAGATTCTTGACAAAATCTCATCTGAGCGGATTTGGCTTCTTGATAAAGTATAAAATCATAAATACCTTTTCTTTCCTTGAGACTTACTGGTCAGGAAATAAGGACAAACATTAAATCTGTCTACTCAGGACCTTTAAGCCAGATTATAAAGCTAAGCCCACCTGAACCCTTGCTGGGCGAGGACTTCATGGCTAAGGCTGCAATAACTTCATCTGTAGCCAAGTCTCAGCAGACAGATTGCTGAGACATTCTGGCGGTCGCCACAAAGCATGTTCTGCTCAAACCAATTACGCTGGATATTGTTAGATAGCAGGTGACAGCCAATTTTGTGTATTACACTTCCACCCAACTTGCATAACGGCAACAAAAGGAATAAAGCAAGAAAGTTGTCGTCACAGGTCAACTTCGTGGGGAAACTCAAACCTTACGAGAGCACTCAACAATGAGTATTTAGCTGTGAGGTTCGTATATGAAGCAGCTCAGCAAACGTGACCTTAATAAAAACACCCGTAAGGAGATTGAGCGCTTAACAGATGCACTGCTTAAAGTTATACTTCCGTGATTATTGAACTCACTGATTCATTTCAAAACCAACAAGTAATATATTTAGACTCCGCCCCCCAAGTAGATGGTAACAGAATCAAACAGAAGAGCAATCCTCGGCTTGAAAATTTCTCACATTTCCACCTCTAATGCTGTTTTATAATGCATAGAATAATTGGGATGGTTTAATGATAAACAGTTATCATTTCACATGTCCGTCAGCATAAAAGCCTTCCTGCAGACAATTCTCCATAGTGTACTTGCATAATAATGAGGCCTAATCTGTTGAAAACCAAGCAAAAGACAAATTAATACGGTCATCATTTTGGTCTAATGATGCTTAAAGCAGTTTTAGCAATCTGCTCAAGACAAAGGATGGTCTCTCAGACAGAGCCAATTATGCATTCGTGAGGCAGATGAAATCTCTAATGATGAATCTGATTAACACTCAATAACAAACACACAGGCGGAGAAAATGACGGGGCCAGCCTCCTGCAAACACCATCAACTAAGGCTTTGTTCAGATTTGGGTCAGGCTGGAATTCCAGAAAGGCGTATTAAAGGTCATCAAATGTGTTAGCGCGGATCCCCCCAGGAACCTGCACGGCACTCCAGAAGGGCTACCTTCTGTAGCTAACACGCCTGAGCAGATGTGAAGTTTACAGACTAAACGTTTCCTACAAGCTGCATGCATTTAACTGTTAAAGTAGTTTTTAAAATAGCTTGACTTGATCTCCAAACACGGAGAGCATGGTAATGCAATGTCACAGACTGAGCAGATGCGCTGCTCCAGACGCTCCGTCAACGGCACATTGTGAGCAGCTTGGAAGGACCGTGTTACTTATATTCCTAGAGTGCTTTGGGTCTGATGGGACTTGAGAATGGTTTCTTATTATAAATAAACACTGCTTAATAAGGCACAGAACTAGTTAGGTGAGACTATGACATGTACTTTAATCACACTTTACAGAAAACAGATAGATGGTGAGGCAGTTAAGGGCACTTACTGCTCTTGCGAAGGAGATGGGTTCGGTTCCCAACACCTACAACGTAGTTCATAATCAGTCGGACTCTAGCTCCCCAGGGTTCTTATGCCCTCTTCTGGCCTCGGCAGGCACACGGTGCACTGGCATACATGCAGGCAAAACACTCATACACAGAAATAAAAGTAAATACATTTTTAAAGTGTAGAAATAATTTTAAGAATCAATAGATTTTTTTCAGTGAGCTTACCCCTTAATGTATAACCAGATAAATAAAATAGCACTCACAGTGTCCTGCAAACCATTTCCAATGACCAGATTCCCACCCAACAGCCCACTAGCCCAACTTTAAATACTATGCATGATTTTGTCTATTTTTAAACTTCCATTACTCTTCTCAACATTGTGTTTGTGAGGTTCATACGTGTTTTTATGCAAGCATAGTTCATCTATTCTCTGTGTCAATATACCATAATTTTTGCATACCGGTGATAATAAATTTTTTATTACTTAGCTTTTCAATTATTGTTTCTTCTTTCTTGCTATTATGAATTGTGCTGCTACAATTGTATGTGCATGCATGTGTGTGTATGTGTATGTCTCTGTGTATGTATGTATGTNTACGTGTTTTTATGCAAGCATAGTTCATCTATTCTCTGTGTCAATATACCATAATTTTTGCATACCGGTGATAATAAATTTTTTATTACTTAGCTTTTCAATTATTGTTTCTTCTTTCTTGCTATTATGAATTGTGCTGCTACAATTGTATGTGCATGCATGTGTGTGTATGTGTATGTCTCTGTGTATGTATGTATGTGTGTGTGTTTCTATTAGGGATGTCCAAGAATATTGATAGGGCATGGATTCACATGTGTCTAGTTGTAGTAGGTAGTTTGAAATAGTTTTCCAAAATGATTATACAAATTCACATTGCTACTAACAGAGTACTGAGGATTCCATTTTTCTATATTCTTATGAAGTTCTTAGAATAGTCTGCTTTTAGTTTAGTTATTTTGGTGAGTGGAAAGTGATGTATCATGACTTTAATTTGCATTTTCCTGATGAAAGTGGCATTCATGTCTTTGATTCCCATTTTGTGCTCAAAGACAAACCATAACAATTCCTCAATGTGTTTATATTAAGTAGTGACTAAGTACAATTTGAGTTTTTGTTTTATTTTAGATTAAAATCCGTTTTGCCTTTATTTATTTTATAGATATGGGTGCTCTGTCCGAATGTATATCCATGTACCCTGTGCATGCCTGATGCCTGCAGAAGTCAGGAGAGGGCATTGGATCCCCTGGAACCTGAGTTCCAGTAGCCTTGCCTTTCCTTAGTGGTCCCAGAGCTCACAGGTAGTGATGCTGCATTTAGAGACTCTGAAAAGAAACCATGCCAGATTCCTTTATGTGAAGTGATGAAAGCTACTAACAGAAGGAAATGCTGTTAGAAACCAAACTTCTGCATTAGTGTGTCCGCCAGCAATTAACTGGCCTTCAAAATGAAATCCAAACTCTTCAGAGGGAAAGATAGCAGAACAGGGTCTTATAATTTATTACCCAAACTTTCAGTATAAAATAAAAACATGAAAATGAGCTCCAAGTGAAAGGAACCCATGGGTGATCAAATGTCAGAATTACCTGACAATAGCATTAAATTAACACCTGTAAATGAGTTAAAGATTTTACAGGAGCCAGGTGTACGCCTTTAATCCCAGCACTCAGGAGGCAGAGGCAGGCAGATTTCTGAGTTCGAGGCCAGCCTGGTCTACAAAGTGAGTTCCAGGACAGCCAGGGCTACACAGAGAAACCCTTTCTCGAAAAACAAAAACAAAAACATAAAAAAAAGATTTTACAGGAAAGGATGGATAATGAGCAAACTGACGGGGGGGGGGGTAGGAAATATTTGAGACCTGGAGAAAACAAATATTCACCCCGCACGTGGTATTGGGTGGTCTTTGACAGCACAGCAAACCCGGCAATCAACGAATCAGAAGACAAAGTAATAGAGATTCCAA
>LR751368.1:85438-181449 GCA_902729485.2 Mus minutoides | reverse complement strand
CAGTTTAATGCAGTATTATATACATACACTATAAAAAATAAATGAAGTAACTAATGAGAATGTTCAAAGCCAGCCTGAGAAAATTCAGAACATGAAGCCCTATGAAGGCATGATTGCAACTAGTCATATATCTGATAGTAGAAGTTTTACTCTAGGGTAGAGACTGTGCTAAATAATGGAAATATTACAGTGAAACCCAAGACCTCATGTGTGAATATAGGGTTGATATAGGAATATCAATGAGTGTAATTCCTGGTATATGAACCTTTAACAAGCATAAGTCATCATCTATGAGCTGCATGGTCTCATGAAAGAGAAGACAGTAAGAAAGCAAGTATATAGCTACAGACTGTGTCTCACATTGTGCAATATGAATGTTAATATGTAGTGGAAGAGCCTAAGCTGGTGGGGGAGGGGAGGGAGTGTTTGTCATTTAATCCTTTTTTCAAGAAGTAGAGGAAGAATCACTTGAGGGAAGAAGATTGGGAAAGGAGCCTTTCAGGAGGGAACCGCAGGAATAGAAACACAGAGGAGAGACGGGGTTTTTAACTATCACGAAGCAAGGGAAGGAACAGAGAGGTTGAAGCACAGTGAAGAGTATGATGAAGCTCTGGGTGAAGGGGATGGGGTACAGATCCTGGGTTTTCAGGAGGTATTTTTTTATTGGCCTAAGAAGCCGCAGAAACTTTATCAGCAAAAGATTGCTGAGGACCTGTCTATATTGAAGGCCACCCTTAGGGTATGTGGTTAAATGGATTAAATAAGAGAAGGGCAAAGAAGGAACTGCATTTGAAGAACACTGTACTCCAGGTGAGGCTGGTGTAACTGGTTTAAACATGGTTTGAAATCTGATAAAGGAGGAAAGAAATCTGAGATATATCCAGGGGGTAAGACAGGTAAAATTTACTAATAGATGTCCTCTCTTCTTTAAATCTTGAGACAGATGATCCTTGACTTTTGTAAGCTTAGGAATTTAGTGCAGAAAATTGTTTGATCATGCACTTGAGATATCAGAGAACCAAGTGGAAAAGTGAAACAGACTGTTTAATGTCCAAGTACGGGACTCAGAAAGTAGATCCCTTTAGAAATGATATCAACACTAGAGTAATGACTCTAGAAATATTAAGGAAAGGGCCCATTTTTTCATCCCCGAGGTATTATAGCTTTAAGTGGACTTGTTGAGAAGGAGAAGCATTCAAAGATGATTTCTGTGTAGTAAAAGGTTTGAGTGTTCTAGCACACAACAAGACAAACAAATAAAAAAAAATCACTAGAATTACAGAGAAGAAGGTGACATATAAGAGGTGATAAAAAATATTCTCCCATCGTAAAAAAAATAGTTTTTTTTCTCACATTAGAATGGTAGCTTTAGAAATAGTTGTATATGTTTAAATTCTATTTAATAATGAAAATTTAGCCAGACAATCTAGCTCACACTTGTCATGACAGAAGTCAGGAGGCTGAGGCAGAAGTATCACTGTAAATTCAAGGCCAGTCTGTGCTCCACAGTGATTTCCAGGCCAATCTGAACTACAGAATGAGACTATGTTTTGTTTCTTTGCTTTAAGACCCTTAGTATGTGATAATTTTTGATCATTTAATTACAGAAAGATAACACCTGTGATCCCTTTTCTTAGTCAGAAGTCTGAGTGAAATGGTTAGTAGAAGACAATTTAATAAGAGAGTAGAAATGGAGGATTCTGGGTAAGAAAAGGTTTTAAGCTGATGGGAGTGGGAGAGAAGAAAAATGGGAGTGTGTGTGGAGAATCACCTAACCCTGTACAAAAATATTAAAAAAAATAGAAATCTACCATTTCACAACTAACTGAAACAATGGTGGTTTTCTTTTAAATGAGCATTATTGGAAATACACTTAATGGGTGGGAAACTTCAGAAGTCATAGGTTTCAAAACAAAATCCAAGAGCCCAGTGCCAAGTAAGAGATACTTCCTCTTAGGTTGTTGCCAGGAAGCCCGTAGAAGCTCCCAAAATATTACAGCTATTGTCATTGCCCTTGATGCTCAGCAGAAGTGGGCAGCAAGTGTCTGTGCACAGAGAAGCCAAGGTGCTATTGAGCTGAAAGCTTTCTTCCTGCAGACTAACATTCATAGTGCTAGAAGGTCCTACCCAGGATATTTGGGATTCAAAAGGTTACCAACCATCTCCCCCAGCTATAGACTCTAGGTGATACAGACCCTGGCAAAATACCCATTGGTGGAGTAGTGGTACGAGTGTTCTGAGTTAAACAACAGCTTCCAGGTCAGATTTGAGTCAACTCTACATGATGAACACATGCCTAACACTGTAATTCTGATCCAAAGTTTACAGCTAAGGATGTCTTGGACCCTAAAGGGGAGCTTATTTTTGTACGAAAGGAACATATAGTTAATCTGCTTTCTAAATATTTATGCTTATCATCATAAAGTAGTGCAGCACCCAGGCTTGGTCAGAGAAACCTCTTATGGCAGTAGGTGACATTCAAAGTGGGAACCATAATTGGCCAAAGCATTCAGAGTAAGTAACTGCTGAGTGCCTGGCCCCAAATGAGACTACTACATGTTATGTGATACTTGGTCACTCTGTGAAACCAGAGATTGTGTGTCTAGTTGTGGTGTGGCTCAGCCCTTAGCACACACTTTTAATCCCTCTGACTGGAATACAGACATGCCCTAACTAGACACCTTTCATCCCAAACAATGAAGGTAAAATTAGTTTGTAGAAGAAGGCACCCGTGCTTAAAAGTGATGTCTAACTGAGTGGCGGAAAAAGTGATGAATTGGAGACATATGACAGAATGGGATCTGCCAAACTCTCATGAGCAGAGAGAGGAAAGGGAAGCTACTTAAGAGCAGTGCAGACAGAAAAGAGAGAGAGAGGAGGCAGATTTACAGGGAGAGTTTTACAAAGACAGGTTAAAGAGAAAACAAGTTAGACATGGGTGAAGATAGATCGAGCCAGAGAATGAGAAGGAGCCAGAAGACTAGAACAGATTGCCAGAATTAGTTTGAGAGCAAGCAGAGCAACTCAGGAGAGGCCGAGAAAGAAAGGAGCCAGACTGAAGCAGTCATCTCGAAAAAGAGTTTGAGCCGGAACAGTTGAGTTGACCACCCAGCCATAGATCAGAAAGAATTAGAAATGGCGAATGTATTCAGCAGCATGTCTCAGAGACTGAAAACATTCAAAGCCTAGATTATTACTAGATTACTGTATGGAGGCTAGAAGTTTCTAGGACTGGGCCTGGGTTTGTAGACTGGGGCAGTAAGCTTCAGAGACAACAACTACTACAGGAGAATAAAAGATGCTTTTACAATTATGTCTATCTCCTAGGGGCTTCAGAAACCAAAGGATGAGGAGCACTGTTGTGGAGTGCTGCCACTGGATATGACATTGCCTTTACAATTATAAACACATAGAAGCAGTGACTACATGTCTGGGCCTATAACTCTGCAAAATGGAAAAAGAAAATAAAGAAAAACCTTTAAAAGACCAAAGGGACATGAGTATAGGATGTGGCTAGCTGGGGAGAAAAAGCTCTGTGGGAGAAATGGGAAGGGGGAGTGAATGTGATCATAGTACATTACTTATAGGTAGGATATTATCAAACATTTTAAAATTATACCCCCTACTGTTGTGGATTTGATCTAAACTTGTATTATGTTATTTGTGTCCTGAAAATTGCACAAGAATGAGTCTAAGACACTGAGGGTCCCTGCCCCCAGTTCGTTTTGATTGGTAAATAAAGTTTCCAGTGGCCAATGGCTGGGCAGGGAGACGGAGGCAGGACTCTCAGGATTCCTGGGCAAGGGACAGAGAGAGAGGAGAAAAGATAGAGCCGCCATGCCAGGAAGAAGTAGCATCCAATGTGTAGTTTAGAACTCACTGTTAAAAATTTATTGGAGGGGGCTGGTGAGATGGCTCAGCAGTTAAGAGCACTGTTCTTCCAAAGGTCATGAGTTCAAATCCCAGCAACCACATGGTGGCTCACAACCATCCAAAATGAGATCTGATGCCCTCTTCTGGTGTGTCTGAAGACAGCTACAGTGTACTTAGATATAATAATAAATAAATCTTTAAAAATTTTTTCATTGGAGATTCCCAGATGGAAAACATGTGTTGTGATGTGAGATTAAGAGGTGGGGAGAATTTGTTTCTTAGCAGAGCTACACAGTTTTTGCCCAAATCACGTGGGTTTGGGACTAGGATAAAGGGCATGCTGAATTGGCATACATAATTCTAGGTTGTGTGGCTAAGGCTATACACCAGGCTGACCCAGCGATATGCGGCTAAGAATTCAGCTGGACACTTTCCTGTTCTGGGCTACTGGCTGCTTTGAAGAGCTTAAGTCATGGATGCTGAGAGCTCCTGCTGGGATAAGGCAACTGAAGAGACATGGCCTGAATAAGATAGGAATAAAGGAACAGTTGTTTTGTTTTCTTTTCTTTCTTTTTTTTTTTTTTTTTTTTTTTTTTTTGAGACAGGGTTTCTCTGTATAGCCCTGGCTATCCTGGCACTCACTTTCTAGACTAGGCTGGCCTCGAACTCAGAAATCCACCTGCCTCTGCCTCCCGAGTGCTGGGATTAAAGGCATGCGCCACCATGCCCAGCAAGGAAAATTTAATTGTTTTAAGGATGTAAGGATAAGCCTGAGAGTAGGCTCATACAGAAATATAGAAGTGGTGCTGAAAGGGCCGGGATATAGCTGTCTCGGGGGAAAATATACCAATGCCTGGCAAACATGGAGGTGGATCGAGTGTCAGTCGATAATCTACCTTGTGTCCCAAGGGTTCCTTCTTCCTCGATCTCTTTCATGGGTTCCTCGACTTCCCCAGAAGTTGGGAGATCCACCTTCTTATTGGTACTTGATTGATCATGGCCCTGAGCTCATGACTCTAGCTGCATATATAGAAGAGGATGGCCTAGTTGGCCATCAGTGGGAAGAGAGGCCTCTTGGTCATGCAGACTTTATATGCCCCAATACAGGGGAACGCCAGGGCCAAGAAGTGGGAGCGGATGGGTAGGGGAGCAGGGCCGGGAGGGGGAGGGTATAGGGAACTTTCTGGATAACACTTGAAATGTAAATGAAGAAAATATCTAATAAAAGTTGAAAAAAAAAGAAATATAGAAGTGAATTTAATTGAAGTTAAATACATAGGAAAGGATATTAATTCAGGTTATATAACGAGAAAGGTGACATAATATATGTAACCACAGAGATGCTAATATCCATAGAAGGGAGAATTAATGAAAATTAATTTTATTATTTTTAAGTATAGAGAGGAGAAATAATGTAAATGGTTTAAAGGAAGTTCAAAAAGTCTATGCATTGCAGGCAACTGGGTTCCTTGAACATGGGCTTCATGGGAATTATTGAATTGCTTAGCCTGGTGTGACAAATTAATAGCCTGGAAATATGCTTATACTGTAAGCAGAAGGGAATTTAATTGAAGTTGAAAAAAGAAAGGGTATTAAGTTAACTCTTATGAAGATACATACACACACACACACACACACACACACACACACACACATATATATATCCTCAGAGATATCAATCTCCACAAAAGGGAGATTTTAAGTATGCATAGATGAATAAATACATTGAAGCCTTTGATCTCATAAAGGTCAGTGCAGAGGTTATCGAGGAAAGCCTTATCTCAGAGAGATAGTCAAAACTTAGGCCTTGATCTTGTGTCAGGAAAAGGCAGGGGATAGTGAAGAAGCACTGTCTGAATGGATAACAGTAATTGTTTAAATTGCCTTAATTGCTTTGAATTGTTTTAATTATCAAAATGCCAGCAGTTATGTTTGGTGGTTATGGTATTAAAAATCTTCTGTAAAATGTGTCAAAATGGAACAGGCCTAAAGAGAAAGGAGGCTGCTAATTTGAATCAATCTATACCTTTGATGATTTTTGAGCTGCCAGGCATGAGAACTACAGAAGAGAGAATTCGGGTCGATTTGAGTAGAGATGAATTGGTTACTTCAACACCCCATCAATTTTACCTAATGGAAAGATTCACTAACTGGGCAGGGTCTCATCTCCAGATGTGGAAAACATATCCCACTTTTTGTGGCAGAATACTTCATGAAATGGTTGGCACAGGGACAAGGACATGGTACAATACAGATTTCAAATTGGTTGGTATCTGGTGGCTTCAGTTTATTTTCCCTCAGAGAGTGAAAGCAGAGTAGACTTCCTTATTGTGATTGGCCTACTTGTGGATTTGGCTATGGTTTCTCTGCTCATTTCTCTGCTAACTTAACTCTTATAAAGATAAAGGACATAAGGATGGATAAACATCTCAGCTTCAGTTTGGAGACATGAAACTTTCAATGACTGATGATGACATAGGGCTTGACCTTTTGGGGCCTTGAGCAAGGTCTAATTCTACAATAATGTCTTCCATAAACTTCATATAACTCCTCGTGTCAATCACTTCTTATATCTCTCTGTTTAACTCATTATATATATTAAATTTCCTTCTCTCCAGCTTAGGATGAAATGGTCACAGTTTTAAACCTGGCAAGTTATCTAGCCTTAGAACATGGCTTTTAAATACACAGGACCCTGCTTTGGATGAAATAGAAACCCCATAGAAGGTAGTTTGCTACTTAAAAGAGAATTTGAATAATATTCATTATATTGTTCATTTATTCCTTTATTCATAAAATGTTGCCCAAGGTGGCTCTTTCTAACCATAACCTACCCTATTCAGAGGAATTCTCTCTGTTTGATAAATGTGCATAAGGGAAAGATGACTGAAAGTACCAGAAACAGATATATATTTAATGTTCTGATATTTAAAAACCAAGGAAACAAAGTGGGATGGGATTGGAGGAGGATGGTTTGAACAGAAACCGTCTTTTCTTAATAGTTTTGTGAAGGGTGTGATGGGGTAAACCTGCTAACTCCTTATTTCTGTCCTCTGCTTAAATATCTGAGCTATACACTTTTTTCATGACTCATAGTACCACCACCCTAAACTGGTCATGAATTGAAAACAGGAAAGAGGAAGGAGCCTTTAAAAGGACTGGTCTCAACAGAATTGTTAGGGGTTCACTGACTTCCCCTTACTATATTTGTCAGGCTTTAATTATATTATTATATGGTGATCTCTCCTTAAAAGCAAAAAAAAAAAAAAAGAATTTAGATTCATGCAGATTGTCCCTGTAACCATCTCCAACTCTGTAACGTTTACCAAAACCCTCCCAAAGTTTCTGCCATGATGATCTCATAAGATAGAGTATCTTCTCATCATTCATTAGTATTTTTTTCTTTGTGTTCTCTTTATCATTGAGCACAGTTTAATAATCTCAAGAAAGTGTGCTATCTCTCCTATTGTTAGAAATATACTATAGTTAAAAATCAACTAAGATACCTCAGACATAAGCTATAGTAAAGAGGATTAATTATTAGATAGCTATAGAATATCGCACCAAACAGAAAGGGAATATAAAACTTTCTTAGCAGCAGCACACAGAACTTCTTCTAAAAGATCACACTATAGACTAAATGTGCTTTAACAAATACAAAAGAATCAAAATACATCTATGTCTTATCACAAGAACTTAACATAATGCATAATACTTAGCATAGTGAAATAAAAACAAAAACTGCCAACAATAGGAACTACACAAACACTTGAATAATGAACAATATGGTTTTGAATGAACAGTTCATCACTGACTAAATCAAGAAGGAAAACTTAGGAATTTAAAATTTCTATATGGTTAAACAAAAATGATAACACACCTCTCAGTCCCAAAGGAAACTCCAGCTCCCTAAACTCCAAAGGACAGTGCGCATGTCCAGAAGTGGCAGTCTAGGCTCATTCAAGCTGGACTTTAGAAGGATTTCTCGAATATAGTTAAAATCCTATGGTTAGCATTCCTCAGGAACCTGAAGAAGCAGGTCCCTTGCCTACCAAAAGAGCCACTTCCCTGGGGTTTATTTCCCATGGGTATACCTACGGTTTCATATGAAAGCCTTTGTTGGCTTCCATGCTCCTTCGGACCCTACTCACACACATTGTATTCAAAGCCCAGGCTATTCTTCTGGCCCATCTCCCCTTCCCCCATTTCTTCTCCACTATGCTAGCTCCCAGGCTGTTGCTGTTCACAGGCTACCCTCTCCCATATTTATTCTTTTACAACAGGTTTTACCCCATCCCCACCAGCTCTGCTATTCTGGCTTCTCTCACAAATAGTCTTGATATTGTCCAGTCTGCTTCTTTTGTTTATTGTTTTTTCTCTGCTCTGGACTCTTCCAGATGCTTCTAGTTGTTCTCTCTCTCTCTCCAACCACCCTCCCCCAACCAGGGGGCATCCATTTCTTTATTGTGCCCTTGCTTACATCTGGTGCCAAAAACCCAGGAGGGAAATGGTAAGTCCCTGTTCCCAAGAGGCCAAGCTGCTCCTAACAGAACTAAGCTGCTGATTCGACCCTAAGGTATGGATCATTTGTTAATGCTGGCTTCTGTCTCCCATCATATTCAACTCCAAATTTTGGAGTCTACCTCTCTGGCTGCTTCTCCTTTGCCTGCTCTAAACCCTTTTCTCTCTACCTCTATTCTGGTAAGTGCTACCTCTGAGCTGTCTGCTTAGTCTCTGTCTCTCTCCTTGACTTACTGGAGTTTTTTTTTTTTAATCTTTGTTTCTATCTCTCTCTCCTAGAGCAAAGTCACATTGCTACACACTTGCTATAAAAGTCACACTGACACCAGTGTACCAGACAGTTTCTTTCACCTTATGAGGTGCCTGTCTAATGAAAATGGACACCTCTCCATTGTGATTCATTGACATCACCCTTTGTTAAGTCTCTTGATCTGCTTGGGGATGCTATCAAATTGAGATAGATATTTGTCACCATGTCAATTACCCTTCTAAGTCTCTAGTCATTGACTGACTCCCTCCCCTCAACCCTACTATTGACCTGTATTTCAACCTAGAATGTCTAGGGTGTAGCTAGGGCAGTTCTAAGAATAAACTTCACAGCTTAAATGCTTAAGACTTATGGAGAGAGAGAGAGAGAGACAGAGAGACAGAGATAAAGAGAAAGAGACAGAGAGAGAGAAATAGAGAAAGAGACAGAGACAGAGAGGACCAAATCCAATTGTACTAAGTACCAAGAAATAATAAAGATTAGGGTCGCTGGGCGTGGTAGTGCACGCCTTTAATCCCAGCACTCAGGAGGCAGAGGCAGGTGGATTTCTGAGTTTGAGGCCAGCCTGGTCTACAGAGTGAGTTTCAGGACAGCCAGGGCTATACAGAGAAACCCTATCTCGTAAAACAATTAAAAAAAAAAAAAAAAAAAAGATTAGGGTCAAAATTAATGAAAAAAGATCAAAACAACAATACAAAGCTTTTTTTGATCAAAGAGTTGGTTCTTTGAAAGACTGACAGGCTTGACAGACTCCTACCCAAGTAAAGAGAGAGAGAGAGAGAGGAGAGGAGAATGTTACAGGAGAATCCAGTGAAATTCAGAATCATTAGACAATATTTTGAAAACATTCCTCTCTCTTTTTTTTTATTAAGTTATTTATTTATTTTACATCCAATCACAGCTTCACCTCCCTCTTCTCTCACTCTCTCCCTTTCACCTCCCCTCCTCTATCTCTCTTTCTCCTTCTCAGAAAAGGGATGACCTCCTGTGGATATCAACCAGCCTTGGCATATCAAGTTATAGTAAGGCTAGGCTAATCTGCATCTTCTTCTACTAGGGCTAGACAAGGCAGCCCAGTGAGGAGAAAGGGATCCAAAGGACAATCCAGTCAGAGACAACTCCTGAGTAAGGAGTCCCAACTGAAGACCAGCTGTACAGCTGTTATAAATGAGAAGCCTAGAAGAAGTGAATGTGTTTTAAACATCAAACAAACACTAACACACAATCAAATTGAAGCAGTAATTAAAAATTGAGCTCAAACAAAAGACCAGGACTGCACGGATTCACTGCTGAGTATAAAAAAGCTTTTTAGTAGGTAAAACTAGTAGTTCTCAAACTACTCCACAACATCAAGAGGGAAGAAACACAACCAAAGTGTATAAAGTCAGTACATTTTGATATCAAAACTAAATATGGGTCTAGCCAAAACAGAACAACTGACTAAGTTTTTTTGATGAACATAGATGAAACCACTCAGTAAAAGACCAACCAAATGCAGGAACACATTAAGAAAATCACAGATAGTAACAAAATTTCATCCCATGGATACAAAGTTGATTCAACATACATAAATTTAAAAATATATTGTAACAAATCAGTATAAGAACAAAATTCACATAATAACCTTATTAGACACAGAAATAATCTTAATAGACATATAGTCAACACAAACTAAAAAGGGGGTATACTATATATATGTCAATTCTTATGAAATGAACTTATAAAATTATATTTATTAAAAAACAAGCAGGGCTGGAGAGATGGCTCAGTGGTTAAGAACACTGCTCTTCCAGAGGTCCTGAGTTCAATTCCCAGCAACCACATGGTGGCTCACAACCATCTGTAATGGGATCAGATGCCCTCTTCTGGTGTGTCTGAAGACAGCTACAATATACTCGTCACATATATAAAATAAATAAATAAAATTTTTTTTAAAGCAGTCTTTTGAAATCAGTTGGATAACTTCATTTTCAAATATTTTGGTTAGAGTTTCTAGTGTAAATGTTCTTAAAGCAATATGTATAACTAGCAGAGTTTTGACACCCTATTATTGGAACTGTTCTCCATAATATCTGCTGATTTATTATTTTTTTCAATGATTATAGTCATTTAGAAAATGTTTAGGTTTTTAGGTAATTCTCACAAGAATTTAGAATTATGAACAAAATGTTTGAAAATTTCACCCCTATAAATGTATTAGCTATAATATACTAGAATTTCATTATTTCTGTGTGCAAAGCTTTACATCATCAAGTTAATGTGTAGCACTGTGTAAAAATTGGCACAGTGTATTGTTCTGTAAATGGCTTTCACTACTTAGGATTATGGCTCAACCTGTCTCAATAGTGGTTATTTGAAGTTGTATAATCATCTTCAACCTTTTTCAGATTGTATCCCCTTTATGAGAACATTCAGTCTATTTCTAGTTTTATTTCTTTCCTATTATGGATAACCACTCCAATGAATATTGTTGGTAGCACTGTGGCAGAGTTAATCCTGAGATTCACAATAGAAAAACAAGTTCCACAATTTTGAGCCAAATTTGAAGCAAGCTTTAACTAAATACTGATCAGGCTAGAATCTGGTCAGGTTTATACTCTGAAATTCCTAGCAAGTGATGATGAGACATGTGTTGTGGGTACTTTTAAAGGACAAAACGATATGGCCACCCTATTTTCCATATGGCTTTGTTATTTTTCAAGAACTACAACTCCCAGCATTGCAGTAAGTTACCTTGCCCTTGGGCAGGTAGAGCTTATATATTAACTTTGACTCGAACATTCTCCACTTGAGTTGTGTCCTAAGTTAAATCTTTGATTCCATGATGAATACCTATTTATATTGGGATCTAATAATGGTCAGCTTAATGGTACCCAGATGGGAATTATCATCTAGATGAGACATAAATGATGTGGTAGCCAATAGTAATAATAACCAGAAGCAGAAGGGCCTTATGATGGCTGACATCAGAGTTTCTATCTAGAAGAAGCCTGGAGATGGATGGGACAGTGGTCATTTATTTCATCTCCTGCCAAGGACCAGCCTCAGCTTGGAGAGGAGTTCTGAGAAAGTAGTGTCTGGGAACGAAAAACAAAGGACTTGAAGTCAAATCATGGGATGGAAGCTGGTAGCCTATGCTCTGCCCCAGACAGCTTCCGCTAGAGATTGTTCTCTTAACAGTTCTCCCTTGCTATTCTACAAAATTCTCTGTAGATCATAAGCTCAGTTTTCTTTTTTACGTATGTCTAGTCTTTTATTTCAGTTTTCCTTTTGATTCGTTTATGAATCAGCATCACATGATCCCAGCCCCTTAATTCTTAGGAGATAGCAGGCACACATTTTCTTTTAACATTGCAAAAGAATTCAGAGATCTGTGTGCCTCTGTTAAACATAGACAAGGAGCTAGCTGGGTGGGAGTCCAACCTGAAATTATCATTTCTACCACACCTGGAGCTAAATTAGCTTTGTCCCAGGCCAACCCAGAATTCAGGAATTTGTCTGCATTTGTAAGCATAAACAAAAAAAAAAAACTCAGCTAGGTGTGATCGCCTATGATCACCACTCCCTAAATCTCCTTATCTCCTTCCTGATCTTTCTGACAAGTTGGCACATAATGTAGCTGCCTCTAGTCCTTTAGATTTGAGAAGTCTCTCCTATAGTTAATATTGCATCCCCTTTTTTTGAGAAATTATATATTTTGAACCCATATTTTTAGAGTTCTTTTCCTTAAGGGCTATCCTGAAGGTCTCAGTGTTTACCCTTTTGTTAAGACATTTGCCACACCTTTGTCTCCAGGACTCCTGTTGTCTCTGATTACCATGGAATCATTAACGTTAGCAGGGAAGACATTCCTTGGAGGAATATTAAAAATATGTACTTTACACAAAGAAGCCTCACGCCCACGGTAGCAATTGACACTCATGTAGGCCTATGTCCGCTGGCCCTGTCCCAGGGTCAGAAACCATGTCATTCTTTCCCCACCAAGGCCATGCCAGATACCACATTAGGTCTTTCTTTTGTAGTATTTTTTAGTACAGTATGATTATAATCTCTAATCATTTACATAGAAGAAATAATTTTTCTCTGAAACCCATATAACACCTCTTTTTTTTTTCCCCTGCATAAAGCAGGCCAAGCGCCCTATCATCTTTTTTTTTTTTTTTTTTTTTTTTTTTTTTTTTTTTTTTTTTTTTTTTTTTTTTTTATTTTTTTTTTTTTTTTTTTTTTTTTTTTTTTTTTTCNTAACTCTTTCAATGTGTGCATTGTTCTTAATTCTAGGAAGGGGTGACGTGCCCACATTTTGATCTTCCTTCTTCTTGAGTATCATGTGTTTAGTAAATTGTATCTTGGGTAGTCTAGGTTTCTGGGCTAATATCCACATATCAGTGAGTACATGTTATGTGAGTTCTTTTGTGAATGGGTTATTTCACTCAGGATGATAAGCGCCCTATCATCTTATAGAACGATTTCAGTTAACGAATCTACTCATTGATAAATCTAGTGCTATTTTTCTGGTTTGCCAATTAGCACTGCAGGTAGCTGCTTTGTCCCCTATGCCAAGGCACTTTCTTTTGACTTAGCATTTCAGCTTCTTAAGGGACAAGGGACCTCTTCTCTTATGTCACTACTTGCAACTTGAACTAGAGTGTCATTGTCAGGACCCAGGAAAGCTGAAAGGCTTGTCAAAGGCTGGCCAATGAATTTTGCACTCATCCGAAGCATCTGGTTAGCTGACCCAGCTGGAGAGACAGGGAGCAATCACACAGGCTGGACTGGTTTACATCAGCTTTCAGTTAAGTCCCAGCTGAAGAGACAGGGAGCAATCACACAGGCTGGACTGGTTTACATCAGTTTTCAGCTAAGTCCCAGCTGAAGAGACAGGGAGCAATCACACAGGCTGGACTGGTTTACATCAGCTTTCAGCTAAGTAAGTCCAGAACACTGCAGATTGCAGTCCATAGGTGATTCCTGGATGGTGTTTGTCAGCCAAGGAAAAATCTACTGAGACAAGTATAGACTAGGGGAAGAAGTTAAAATTTGGAACTTTCAGGCCCATAGTCCTTGTAATTGGGGAAGGGGTGAGGTTTCAAAATCAGGGAAAGAGAAGATATCCTCAGCAATAGACATGTGAGGAAACTTAAACTGTATTAAGCTGGAGTTGGTTTGACCCATGAGAGGTGGATCCAAGTTTTACGACTTCTTTGACTCTCTGAAGCATTCATGAATTTTTATTTAACAAAAGGAGGAAAATGTTCTAGATACTGTAGCACTAATCTGTATTTAAATCCACACTGAAAAATAGTTGAAGTAGAGAGTCCTTTGAATCCTAGTAAAAAATATAGCTTTGAATTAAAGAGCATGAACATTTTTTTCTTTGTCCAGGGAAGCAGGTATATGTTTTTAGTCCAATGAGAAGTATCTTTAAGTCTATATTTAGAAGACAACCAAAGGAAATTTAAAATCTTGTGATTGAATAGTAAGTAGTCAGTGCTCAACCAGCTTATCAGTATTCCATTGATCAATGTTAAAATTCTAAACCTTTGAAATGTTAGTGTAACAATAGCATAAAGGGGAGAGAGAAATCTGAAACATTTTCCATTATTCATATACCTTAAATTATTTTTAAAGCTTTATAACTTGCATAGACTTTACCTCTTTTTCTTCCTATTTAGTCATTTCTGAGAGACATGAGTAGTTATTGAGAACAGTCATTGCAAGGCATGTTCCTTTTGTGAAAAATTACACCTGAGCCCTGTTTATCCTTTAATATGAAGCCTATTATCAAGACAAACCTATCTGCATTTTCTTAATAAGGGACCTAGTAGTTTTAGATAAAATAACAAGGTGGTTACAGGCTTGGAGGAAGAAGCTGGTAGCCTGCTGTTGATAAGGTGGCAAATCTACAGTTAGTCTAGTCATCAATGCCATCAGAGATCTGAGAAGGATAAATTATTACCAGGAAATATAATCCAAACGGCCTATGTATCAATTAAAATGACAGAAACTAGTCCATTACCTAGATGATCATCTCTGGCTCCTGTGGTCTCCATGGTGTTGGGAGCAACAGTATCAATGGAGAGATCAGCTCAGGAACTTTGGGAAATTCCACCAGATCCCTCCCCTCCTAGAAGAGAAAGGTCATAGAGCACATAGGCACCCTCCCCTCCAGAAGGGAGAGGCTAATTACATTCCTCAGACCACAGGGGAGACCAAAGGTTGGCCACCTGCAGATGAGGAAAGCCCAGAGCATGTAGACACATTCCTCAGGGCAGACCAACTGTTATGGGATATGGAAACCCCTTGCTACCTCATTCCCTAAGGAGCCATCAGTTTAAAAGTCAAACTGTTCTGCCAATCACATTGTGCCTAGTGGCTGTAGCTCTAGTCTACCCATGAAAACTGTGTTAAAAACTCACTGAACAAGCTGCCTGGAGTCACTGCCTCTCCTTCTGGTCTGAGATGACCCCAGCATGCTGGAACAATAAATTCTACTTGCTTTTCCATCGGTCCCCAGATCAGCATTGTTCACTGGAGGGGGGCCAGGGGTTCCCTGGCAATTAAGGCTCATCAGTCTTATATCAGGACAGCACCAGTCCTGGGTTGCCAGGCCCAGCCAGTGATTAGCATTACCACAATCCAGGTGGCACTGAAATCCATCACCTTCTTGGAGATCTTGCAGGGTCAATATCTTAAATGCTGTATTTGCCATATCTCTGACTTGTTTGAGGAATATTATCTATTAAGTATATCTACACTAAACAACACTTGCTTTTTTTAACTTGATTTAGGCTATACCTTGAAACCATAAAAGAGAGGCTAACTAAAGCCTTTTCATGTAATTAATTACATTAGTACTTAGCATGACTACAAGCACAGTTCTGAACATATTAAAGAATTTAATCTTTTATGAGGTGACTATTTACTTGAATGTCTTAATTATCTCTAACAGTTTACAATAAGTTAATAGCTTTTTATGAAATTAGGATATTCTAGTTTTATCCCTATTAAGTTTAGCCTTAAAAAAATAATAAAATTCTGAATTGAAGGTCTTTTAGAATTACTGTTAGACTTTTAACTCATAAAAACAGTCCACAGCCAGGCAGTGGTGGTGCATGCCTTTAATTCCAGCACTTGAGAGGCAGAGGCAGGTGAATTTCTGAGTTATAGGCCAGCCTGGCCTACATAATAAGTTCCAAAAACGGCAGAAGTTTTTACCAGAGAAGTTTTATCAGTTCAGTCTGCTTGGAGAGAAATTTGGACCAGAAGAGCTGAGTTGAACCAGTCACTGAGAGTTCAGAAAGAGCTAGATGGGTGAGTTTATTAACATTCTAGGCCTAGGTTAGCAGAGAGAGACTGAAAGCTGAAACCTTCAAGAACTAGGCTTACAGAAGACTAGATTGTACAGAGGCTAGAAGCTTCTAGAACTAGGCCTAGAGATAGTTGATACAGAGATAGAAATACTCTGGGCTCAGCTGCAGTCATGTTTTTGTAAAATGGGTATATCTCTGTACTGGCTGGTTTTGTATGTCAACTTGACACAGGTTGGAGTTATCACAAAGAAAGGAGCTTCAGTTGGGAAAGTGCCTCCATGAGATCCAGCTGTAAGGCATTTTCTCAATTAGTGATCAACGGGGGAAGGCCCCTTGTGGGTGGTGCCATCCCTGGGCTGATAGTCTAGAGTTCTATAAGAAAGCAAGCTGAGTAAGCCAGGGAAAGCAGGTCAGTAAGTAACATCCCTCCATAGCCTCTGCATCAGCTCCTGCTGCCTAACTGCTTGAGTTTCAGTCCTGACTTGCTTTGGTGATGAACAGCATTGTGAAAGTATAAGCTGAATAAACCTTTTCCTCCCCAATTTGTTTCTTGGTCAGGAATAAATACCCTGACTAAGACAAGCTCTTATCCCATTACTTAGTCTGATGAAAGAAATGTTACATTGACAGAGATAAGTATGTTGGAGTCTGTCAAATGACCCTCACTCACAAAGACCACAAAGACCACAGAGATCACCACCGCTGCAAACCTCAAGAGGATTTTTATTGATCCTCAGCATGAAGGCAAGAGGAGAGACCCAGAACAAACAAATAACACACTTTTTATACCTTGTAAGGGGCAGATTTAGGCAACAGGGCTAGCTGACTTATTCTCATTGGTGTAGCAAGTAACCTTTTCAGGCATTGGTTGGTTTGCATAGGGTGACTACCTTTGGCCTAGTGACTCACTTTGCCTGCCCTTATGGTGGGTTATCAGCAAAGCAGCAGTACATTTTGAACGTATGGGTCAGCTATTAACATCACAGCTATTAAAGTCACAGGGAATTCTATCAAGGTAAGGGCAGTTTGTGGTTTTTCTCAGAATTCAGTGTGGGGTGGGGTAGAGGAATTTCTCTGGGAATTCTAATCTTGTTATGGTTATTTTTCTGAGAACATCTCATTTTGTTTTGGTAGCTGTAGACTTAGTCTTTATTATTATTATTATTATTATTATTAGATATTTTCTTAATTTACATTTCAAATGCTATCCCCAAAGTTCCATATACCTCCCCCCCACCTGCTCCCCTACCCACCCATTCCCACTTCTTGGCTCTGGCGTTCCCCTGTATTGGGGCATATAAAGTTTGCAATACCAAGGGGCCTCTCTTCCCAATGATGGCCGATGTAGCTGTCTTTAGACATACCAGAAGAAGGCATTGGATCTCATTACAGATGGTTGTGAGCCACCATGTGGTAGCTGAAAATTGAACTCAAGACCTCTGGAAGAGCAGTCAGTGATCTTAACCGCTGAGCCATCTCGCCAGCCCCCTATTAATCATTTCCTTAATATTAATTCCTACAGTGAGATTGCTATGGAAAAATGTGTTTGCATGTTTGACACCTTGATGAATCCATACCAGGTAAGATCAAGTTATATCTCCAGCAGCAAGGCATCTATCTCATGACTGGTTCCCTATCTTAATATTAATACCTGTTCTTCTTCTCCTCAAACTCTACACCAATTTGATAAATTCTTTCATTCTATTTTCATTCCATTTTAATACAGGAGCAAGATCCAATACTTTAAAAATTATTTTCTGGGAAGAATAATAAAAAATAATCACTTTTGCAATGCAGTTTTCTTTCTAAAGATTTCCTTGAAACTGTAGTCTTAAGGTTGTTTGGCACAGAAGCTAGCTAAATCATAACCCCTTATAATTTAGTGTTATTAAGTAGAGCTTGCTGGAAATGAGTCATTTTGTACACATTGGGAGTTTTATGGTTAGTTTAATGTCACTGAATTTAATTAACTTAAATTCTCATTTGCACAACATTATACTTTAGAAAACTCCCCTTGGTCAAGTACTTAGCTTGGAACAGCAAAAATACACAATTTTGTAAGTGGCATGAACCATAGGACTAATGTTGTAGGCAGAGAAACTAAGACACAAAGCAGTAGATCTTTTAGTAAGAGGAGTGAGAAATACAAAGTCGTAAAGGCACCAAAGACACCATGGAGGAAAGGAAATGAATGTTAATAAAGGAATACTGTATGAGCCAAATTAAGACATTTTCCATTGCTGATGGATGGGATTACAAAACAGTTCCAGAATTCAAGTTGGGGAATGAGGTAAGCAGTCTGGGGATTCCTTAGCCTTCTTGAATCTCTATACATCTTTAAAAAAGGTAAAGTAGAAGCCACCCTTAATTGAATAGCTTTATTTTAAGATAGTGAAATTAGAAATGATATTTTAATGTTGACAGGAGTCTGATATAGCTGTCTACTGAGAGGCTCCGTTAGAGCCTGACCAACACAGATGTGGATGTTTTCAGCCACCCACTGGACTCAGCACAGAGACCCCAGTGGAGGAGTCTGGGGAAAGACTGCGGGAGATGAAGGGGTTTATAACCCCATAGGAAGAACAACAATATCAACCAACCAGACCCTGAGAGATCCCAGGGACTAAACCACCAACCAGAGAGTACACATGGAGGGACCCATCACTCAAGCTGCATATGTAGCAGAGGGTACCCTTATAGAGCATCAATGGGAAGCAAAGTCCTTGGTCCTATGAAGGCTTGATGCTCCAGTGTAGGGGAATGCTAGAGCAGTCAGGTAGGAGTGGGCGAGTGGGTGGAGGAGGGAGCACTCTCAGAGAAGCAGGAGGAGGGGAATAGGATGGGGGTTTTCCAGAGGGGAAACCAGAAAGGGGATAACATTTGAAATGTAAATAAACAAAATATCCAATAAAAATTACTTATAAAAATACTATGAAAGTGGGAAAGGTACAGAACATCTAATATTGCTTCAAGAATAATTACTATGATATCATTTCATCATCTAGTCACCATACATAGTTGGAAGAAAAGTAGAATTTGAAATATTTTCTGGGGCTGGGGAGATAGATGGCTTAGTGGGTCAGATGTTTGCTGTATAGGCACAGCAACCTGAGTGAGGATCCCTAGACCACAGATAGAAAGAGGTCAGATGTCACAGTGCATGGGTGCAGCTTCAGCCCTAATAGGTATAGATAGGTGCATCCAAGGGACTTGCTGGCCTGCTAGTCTAGTCAAATAGTGAATTTTAGGATTAATGAAGAGTTCCTGTTTCAAAAAATAAGTGAATAAGTGACACCGAGGAAGACTTTCTTTCTTTTTTTTTTTTTTTTGATGATGTATTTTTTTTCCCTCGTTCAGGTCAACCCTGCTCGTTCTGGTCTTGCCCCGCTCACTCTGGTCGGCCCTGCTCGCTCCGGCTATCCCTGTGGCCGTCTCTGTGGCCATCCCTGTGGCCGCCCCTGTTCAGCCCCTGCTCGCTAGCTCCGGCCAGCCCCGCTTGCTCGCTCTGGTCGGCTCCGCTCGCTCTGGTCGGTCCCACTTGCTCTCTTCGGTCCAAGGATTTGTTTATTATTATTATTATTCATAAGTACGCTGTAGCTGACTTCAGGTGCACCAGAGGAGGGCGTCAGATCTCATTATGGGTGGTTGTAAGCCACCATGTGGTTGCTGGGATTTGAACTCATCACCTTCGAAAGAGCAGTAGGGTGCTCTTACCCGCTGAGCCATCTCACCAGCCCGAGGAAGACTTTCAATATCAGCCTCTGCCTGTACGCATGCACACAGGCACAGAGTTAAAAACAAAACAAAACAAAAATTTATTGCAAAGTACAGTTGGGAGCTCATTCCTGATTTGTTTTTATGACTATTGTGCTGGATTTATTTTTTTCAACTTGACATAAATTAAGGTCATCTGAGATTAAGGAAACTTCTTTTGTTTGTCTTGTATCTATTTCCTCCAACCTTGAAACATTCTATCCTGCAGGGAAGCTTCTTTAGACAGAAAGTAAATAATTCAAAATAGCTTTAGGAAGTCCCTGAAATTGAGTAGACTCTGTAGGGACCCTTCCTCTCACGAGTAAACAAGGGAAGCTGCAAAAAGACCAGAGCAGCTGCTGGGAAAAGTAAAACCAACTGAGCTGCCAGAAAGAGTTTAGAGCAACTGAGTCCCTTGGAAAGGACATCTAGCCTGTCGTGGTTAACTTGTTCTCTGTGAACCTTTGCAACTCTAGTTCAGTATACCAACCAGCATTAAATGTGTTCCTCTAGGTTTAGACTAACTAGCTTTCAATCATTCTGCTTCAGATATTTCCAGAAGTTTCATTCAAGTTTGAATAATTATAGTTGACAAAGGTTAAGCCTAAGGTCAACTAGCTTCTGCTTTTTTGTTGCTTATGAGTTCGAGGCCTTAGTTGGGTGAATAAATAGTGCGACTCTTTCAAAAATGAAACCAAAATCCAAATTTTCATTGTGCTAGATTTGACTTATTGGCATCTATTATGAGAATCTCGATTCTGTCATCTATTATACAAGCTGCTTTACCAATTAATTCATTGCAATTCACTAATTTGGTAACTATGTATTGGATATCAACATTCCAAGCATTAATAGATTTGAAAGAGAATGTTATAGGTAATAAAAATTTTAGGCAAACTACTATATGCTACCTTGCAGGCACATTGAATTATTCACTTGCCATTCCTCTTTGGGAATGGTCATTAAGCTGATTGTGACTTCACTCTGTCACACTTTGTTTTCATTGTTCAGCATTTTATTATCTTGTTTATGGATTTTAATTGTGAAACATATTTTTGAATACATTACTTAAACTAGCATAGTAACTATAAGCTCAGGTTTTGAGTTAATATTTCAAAATTAGCATACAGTAAAGCCAGGGGGCAGCCAGGAACTTAGGCAAATTACATCTGTCCTTTGGTTTCCTCATTTTCAAAACTGTGCAAATGACAAGGAACCTCTGAGTTTTTGTCACTTGGAGTAAATAAATTACTATCTAGCAATAGCTTAAGAAAGCATTCATAGCTGCTATTATTATGCATAATTGAAATAATTTTAATGGAAAACTGAAAATAATGGAAGTAAATTCTTTGATATTCATTCCTTTAAAAGACAGAGCTTGATTTCTTTCCCCTTAAGTTTGGGCTGGACCTAATGACCCACTGACTTCTAACACACACTATTTTTCTACAAAAAGCAATGTTACTACCTCTGAGGAATCTCCTGGATTCCCCACTTTGGAAGAACTTAGCTGTTATGTCATGAAAAATCTGTGTTAATCTTCCATTCCTGTCCCACCAAGTCCTACTCAATTAGCAGCCTAAAACAACACCCATTTATTAGCTCATAGTTTTGTAGGTCAGAAGTCATGGCCAGTTCTCAGGGTATCACACGGCTGAAACTATGGTGTAGGGAAGAGCGGTTCTTACCCAGAGAGTACAAGGGAAATAAGCTCTGAGTCTAATTCTTAATAGGATTATCAGGCTCCAGGATCTCCTCTGGGAGCTGGAATCTCTATAGCTCTAAATCTGAGGTCTCAGTTTCCTTGTTTCCTGTTGGCTGGGAACTGTTCTCATCTCTAGAGACTACCTTACATTCCTGGCCATATTGCCTTTTCTATCTTCAAAGCAATTGTTAGCAAGCTGCATATTTTTAATGTTTTGAATCTCCGATTTTCCTTTTAACTACCAGAAAACACTATTAGTTGTATGTGTGTGTTTGTATTTTATGTGTGTAAGTATGTGCATATAGTATGTGTGTGTGTGTGTGTGTGTGTGTATGTGTGTGTGTGTGTGTGTGTGTGTGTGTGTGTACATTATGTGTGGAGATCAGAGATAAACATCACAGGTGCCTTTACCCCTCTCTACTTTCATTTTTGAGATATGGTCTCTCACTAAGCACAGAGTTCACTCCCAGCCAGTGCTAGGGATATGTTTATACTCCACCACGCCTGATTCCTACTAGGGATCTGGATTTGATTAGATAAGTGGGAGAAGATATATATGCATCAGGGGCTAGGCATCATGGTAGAATTGTGTGCACTAATCATGTGTGTGGTGTGCATCATGGGTACTAACCAGTAAATTAGGTTTCAAACACTAAGGAACACTAAACTGCTCATTTTATTTTTAGGCTAGTGTGTGTGTGTGTGTGTGTGTGTGTGTGTTGCTATTAGTGTGATAATCAAACCTAGGACCTTATGTTTGCTATGCATGCACTCTACTACTGATCTAGATTCCCCAATTATCTGCAAGCATTTTCTGAGAATACTACATCATATTTTAAAATGGTTTGACCTATCTATATGCTAAGTACTAAGAGAAACAAGTTTCCATTCTTTTCGTTATGTATTTGAGTGATATCCCAAGAAACATTATTAGGAAGAAATAGAGCTGAAGGAAGAATGTTAAAAGTTGTTTAAATTTAGAGGCATAAGGAGATAATCTATGCCCTATATCAAGGTTAGCTAGGACAAGGACCAAGAAATTAAATACATTTAAATGTGTTTTGTTTTCTAAAAAAAAAAAAAAAAAAGACGTGATTCCCCTACAGCTGGTGTGGGGAAGTGGGCCCACACATTGGAGGAGTTGCAGGGGAACCTTCCTGAAGTTTGAGGGTATGTACATGGGAGAGCAGGCCCTGCCACTCATCTCCTGTGGGGTGGCATAGATGAGGGAGAGATACCCTTCTTTCCCTTCCCCCTACCACCTGCAGCAGGTGGGATACCTGGCTCTGAGGTCATGAGAGCAGAAGAGCTGGCCTTGCCCCTCTTCTGGGCAGCACAATAGAACTGATCCTGGTGGCAGGGGTACCAGTGAGCTGGCCCTGAGGGCATACGGATGGGAAAGCTGGCCCCACCACAGGTCTGCCATTTATTGACATGGGAAAGGGAGAGATATTCCACTCATTGTCCTTTGCCACCTGTGGCAGGCAGGAGAGCTGCCCCCAAACCCCAACATACTGCAGCATTCAGGAGAGCAGTCCCTGTACCTCATGTGGGTAGGCATAGTTCAGCTGGCCCTGGATGTGGGTGTTGCAGGTGAGCTAGCTCTGAGGGTATAAGCACAGGAGAGCCAGCCATGCCTCTTGTCTTCGGTGTCATGTCAAGGATGAGGGAAATGTGTGTTCCCCAACTCTATCCCTTGCTACCTTTGGCAGGAAGGTAAGCTGGCCCTGGGGTCATGAGAGTGGGAGAACTGGCCCTGTCACTCACAGCTGAAACCCTTGGGAGAACAGATGCCTGTACCTTGCCTGGGCACCCAAGTAGACCTGGCCCTAGTTATAGGGTTTGCCTGTGAATCAGCCCCCAAAGCAGGAAAGTGGGAAAGCCAATGGGATGATGAGCTCAGATCCCTCTCAGACCTAGATCTAGGGCTTTGAATTAGCCAACCCCAATATCTACCCCATCAATGAACTGTTGGAGTACATATAGGAGCCAGTTCTACATATCCAAAACTATAGGATCTTCATGACACAGGGTAACAATGGGATATTGGAGAGGAGTCCCAGTGAGCTTCCGGTATTGATGGAATAGTGGAAGCCTGAGGCTTCGCACCAGAATAGCAACTCATTGCAATGAACATTTACAAGCAAAGAAACGTGGAGAAAAAGAATATACTATGGGGCACGCTGTGACACATTACAGCTTCCACAATAAGATTTCTTTTTCTATGTTGGAGGATAGGCTGCAAGGGTTAAGGACAAGTATGGAGGGAGGGAAAGATTAGTGGGATTGGGGTGCATAACATGAAAGTCACAAAGAACGAGTAAAAAGTTGGAAAAAAAAGAATCAGGTGTGGCTAATAGATTTTTAAAGTTCAGCAATCTGGGAATGGGACATAGATAATAAATCAAGAATGTTTTTCTTAATGTCGAAGGGAATGACCTAGTTCTGAAAGATGTTCCCAAATGTTCTTCTTTGGAGCTAGGGAAGACTGGGCGATTTTAAAGAATGGTTTAACAAATTGTTCTCTCAATGGACACCGCACGTGGAATTTACTTCTGAGATAACAATGCTGCATGTTAGGTGTTTCCTGAATTTAAAGCCCCTCATAACTTGATGTTGGTCACACCTGCTCTTAAAGCCATCTTGACGCTATTCTGGCATCAGAGATACCTGGCATTGTGACTCAGTACCTACTCCCCACTTGTCTCTGTAGCCATCAACTTAACTGTCTTAGAACCTTGAATCTGTTGATACTGGGACATGCATGGGGATACTACATCACACAAATACATGAAATAAGATGACAATATACAGAGGCAATGGTCAATAGCAGAACTACAGTACCTGTCATCTCTCTTCTACTCACCACATCATAGAGTTTTACTGAAAACAATGCTTTGGTTTTACAAACATAAAATATTATTGTTTATTAAGTTATCCTCTTTTCTCTTTTTCTAAATCCAATTCTCAGTCACTTTCTCTTTCTATTACTTCTTTAGTATTTTCCATTGGCTTAAGAACCATCCTGAAGCCGGGCAGTGGTGACGCATGCCTTTAATCCCAGCACTTGGGAAGCAGAGGCAGGAGGATTTCTGAGTTCGAGGCCAGCCTGGTCTACAGAGAGAGTTCCAGGACAGCCAGGGCTACACAGAGAAACCCTGTCTCAAAAAACAAACAAACAAACAACAAAAAAAACCCAAAAACAACAAAAAACTAGCCTTAACCTACTGTTATTAAAACGAACATCAATAATATCCTTCTACCAAGAAAAATTATATACTTTGAAAGTAAATTAAGCATTTTAATAAATGTTTTTCTTTATAAATTCTTTCTCTTTAAAAACTTTTAATTGATTCTTTGTGGATTTTATATCATGCTCTCAATCCCACTCCCTGCCGCATCCCTTTGTACCTACCCTCTGCTCTTGAAATCATTCCCCCAAAAGAAAAAAAAAATATCATCGTGGAAGCTGTAGTGTGTCCCATAGCATGCCATCTGTCCACATTTCTTTACTTACAAATATTCCTTGCAGTGAGTCATTGGCTTCTACTACACTATTAATACTCGATCCTCTTGGAGGTCCTGTTGTTGCCTCGTGGTATGGAGAGCCTGCAGCTTATATCCATAGGATATACATCCTTACATGTGCTCTCGAAGTTGATATTGGGGTGGGCTAACACAAAGCCCTGGAAGGGGCCTGGATCGTACCTGAGCTAATCAACGGCCAGTTCTCTCTCCACCTCCTGACCCCTGAGCCCCAACACAGCATCCATCAGTGTGAGCTCTCCAGCACTGCCTCAGCTAGCTCACCCAGTTCCTCCTCCAGCAAGGGGCAAAGCCAGCTGTCCTACTTTCATGCTCTTGGGACCAGCTCACCTGGGCCTACACTAGTAGGGCCAACTCTATTTTGCTGGTCCAGGCAAGGTGCTGGGCTCACGCTCTAAAATGCTGCAGCAGGCAAGGTAGCCAAGCAAGCTCTCCCAATCTTATGTCCTTGGTCATGGCTTATCTTCCACCCCTTGCAAACAGAGCCAGCTCTAGTCTCCTGACCAGGCAAAGTCCAGGGCCCATTCTCTCAAATGCTGCAGTCTGTGAGGAGCAGGTCCAGCTCTCCTGCTCTCATGACTCCAGGGCCAGTTCTCCTTACTGCTACAGGTGATAAGGGTGGTGAGGGCAGGCGAGAGCATCTCTCCTTAGCCCATGTCAACACACAGCAGACAACTGGCAGGGCCAGCTCTCCTGTGTGCTCATGCCCTTATGGTCAGCTTACCCACAACCCTCTCAAGCTAGCTCTACTGTGCTGTCCAGTTGTGGGTGCAGGACATGTTGTCCGGAGTGCTATAAATACATTGTTGTTGTTTGGGTTGTTTCTCTGTTATCAAGTCAGGGTTTCTCTACACAACTCTGGCTGTCTTGGAACTCACTGTGTAGTAGAACAGGGTGGCCTCAGACTCAGAGATCTGCCTGCCTTTGTCTCCCATTGGCTGGAACTAAAGGTGTGTGCCACCACTGTCTAGCTCAAAATAAGCATTTTAAAGAACTCATGCCACCAACTCTAAAAGTCAATGAAAATTAGAAGATATTACAAGAAAAAAAAACAAAATCACTTTGTATTTATAAAAACCTTGAGAAACTACTCTATATAAGTAAAAATATTTGGATCCAATGTATTTCATTTGACATGGGAACGGTAACCCAGCATGGGCAGAATGGTGCCTTTGGAGACCAGCAGGACTGTGCTCTCATTTGGTCACTAATATCTAGGGTGGTCCTGCTGAAATATTTTAACTAGTTTAACTTAGGTTTGCTAATCAGTGACCTATGCATAATATGAATTCCTGTCTCTTAAAGGTAACATGACAATTAAAAAGATCATTTATGAGAAGCAAAGGACAAACTCACTAGCGACTATTTCCTATTTCAGTACATTAAAATAGGGTCATTAAAAATGTAAGAAAAAATCATTAAAAACACAAAGAATGCTTTTTTATCATAGAGCCTTTATTTATTTCTTTTGATAATTTTAAAATAAGTTACAGACATACTCCTTTTAGACTAACAGCATGTATGTACAATGTTAACATTTTCAATGAAGGCAAAAATATAAAGTACAGTTTCTTTTTATATAATTATATTTTGTAGAACTCATATGTGAAGACTGTATTTATATTGCTTCAAGAGGAGTTCAAAATACTTTGCCACTAAACAACCATTGAACATCTGCTCAGTACAAATTAATTTTAGGAATGGTATTTAGTCATTAGGACAATATATATTTACCAGAGGTGCATACTGTTTGTCAAGTACTGTGTGAAGCATCTTGTAAATATCAACTAATTTAATTTCCTAAGTTTATTGAAGTTCTTTAATTTTCATTTTACAAGTGAGATAACTAAAATAAGGAGACATTAATTAAGAAGTTATGCTACAAGTTGTGGTAGTTAGCTTTAATTATCAACTTGACACAACCTAGAATCACAGTCATAGAGAGGCTCCATGAAGGATCGTTTACATTGGGTTGGCCTTTGGGCATGTCTGTGAAGGATTGTCTTAATATTAAGTTTATTGATGTTAGAAGTCCAATGTCACTGCAGGGAGGCATCATTCCCTAGGCAGTGCTACTGAAATATGTATGAAGGTGCTGAGCAAGCAAGCAAGTAAACATACATGCATTTCTTTCTTTCTGCTCTTAACTGTGGAAAGAATGTAACTAGCTGTTTGAGCTTCCTGTCTGTCTTAACTCCCTACATCATATTAAGGGACAGTAAAATGGTGTTGCAGCCTGAAATAAACCATTTCTCCAATAAGAGTCTTGTTGTTAGGCAATTTTATCAGAGCAACAGAAATGAAACTGTAACAGAAATCTTGTAGTGTTTGGCCAAACAAACTTGACTTACTGACTGCCATTTAAAAACAAGACTTGTTGTCTTTAATTTACTGTTGAAAGTAAAATAATAATCTAGTATAGTTATCCAGGTGTATTTCAACAAGCATGTACTGCAACATGCTAGAAGCAAAGATCAAGTCATAGGTACCAGTGCTTTGATGTCATGGAACTCCTCCGTTTCTCTTTAGAGACCTCCTGTGTTTACACATGTGTGACCATCTAACATGTTGACAAAATAAGAATCTGCATTTAGAAGATATGATAGCATTAACCTATTATTTTTAATACAACTGAATGTGGTTGTTCTATTTTACTAATAGATTCCAATGCAGTAATAGCTCTGGAAGCATGTGCACATTGTACTAGAGATCCCTGCCAAGGTGTGAGCATGTATGTGAAAGAGGAGCTTAAAATATTGATCAGTCAGCTTCCAAAGCTAGAGGTTAGAATGTACACGAATATGAAAAGTAACCTTCTGGCTGTTCAGAATTTTATACTGTGGCATCTATCATCAATGGGTTACACACAAAAAAGTTCTAAAGATTTTCACAAGGATAAAGTGATATATTAACATAATTTGTGTATTTGCTATCTTTTGCCTCCAGGTGTTGGAAGGAAGCACTTGATAAAAATTCTTGCAAACCATCCATATTATTGAACTGTGAGGAGGAAGCAAGATTCAGGAGGATTGAGGAAATCTTTTATTAATGTTTCACACTGGACATTGCCTTTTTCACTATAAAAAATTTAAAATTAGATCAATGTTCTGGTTTCCTAGAGTTTTTACATCTCTGGCTGTGGACATAGTCTTGATTCATTGAATTTTTACATCAAACTTTAAGAACAAATCAATCTTAAAGAATTTCTACATGACTTTATAACTTTCTAGATGTTTAGAGTTTACCTTTACTTGTTTTTATAATGGGAACATTTTATCTAGTTTATTCTCATAACTTCTTTTACTATAGATAAATGCCTCCTTGGTTATTTCATGACTTTTAGTAAAGTAATAATAGAAAAGTGTTAAGTGAATCTGAACTGGACCACTCTGATGTTATGGTCACCCTAAAAACTAAGGGTGAAATGAACTTGATGCTGATACTTCAGGCTCAGAACTGTGTCATCGACTGGTTTGTAATCAACAGGAGATAAAAAGAGTGCTCTCATCTAAATCCATATGCTTTGCATGAGGCTGTCAAGCAAGAGGCCAGTGCTTATTGTTGAATGAGTGAATACCTCTGTGGCTTTCTATCTGGAAGATCTGACTTCCACAAATGGTGTCCCAGAACAGAGTAAGACTTAAGTGTATTCACTGTGGCTTTCTGATTCGTTTGATGATACTCTGACATATACACTTTCATCAATTTTCTCCCCCCCCCTTTTGTAGCAATAAAATGCATTTCATGATATACAAAATTATATGTGGAAAGGATGAGAAAGCCTAGTTAACTGCAGACACAACTGCTCTTTCATGTTCAACCCCATTAAATCCCTTCCGTTTGTCTTATATTTATCTGTTTGATTCTGTGAAGAACTCAAAATCAGAGTCAAAATTAGTTAAGTTCTTCATTAAGGCATGGATTCTCAAAGGCTGCCAGTGCTCTGTTTGATATGTGGATCAATCTAAGGCAAAGCCTGTTCTTCCTTTGTTTTTCCAATGAGTGATGCTCAATTTCTGTGGATAGTAAATTTGTATACAGTTTAACTGTCCTCTCAGGAGAGGTCTTGCATTTTATGCTTACAAGCTAAAATTGAATCTATTGTCTGCATGTTACAGACTTGCAAAGTATTAGGTTCCTACGGAGTCCAGGTGTGGACAATAGTTGCTTTGTATATCACTGTAAAGTTTGACTTGCCTTGATTTATCACTATTATCTTCAAAATATGTAAACCAAGTCCAGTGAGTTGGTTTGGCTATAAAGGCACCTGCCACCAAGTCCAATACTGGAGTTTAATCCCCAGGTCCTATAAGATGGAAGGAAAGAACCAGCCCTCCCAAGTTGGCTCTGGCTTCTGACTTAAACACACCACACACACACACACACACACACACACACACACACACACACACACTAAATATATAATATAAAATAAAAAAAATATGGACTGTGATTAGCAACATCATTCATTCATTTCATTTAAACTAATCTGCTTAACCTCAAATTTGTAAAAACAGAACTGCGGCCATTTTATTTCCATGTAACTGAGCTTTAAATACAATTGTCTTCAGAATTTTCTGTCTCTGTGTGTTTGAATGGTTGTATATATCCCTTTCTCCTCAAAATAAAAAGAGAAAATTTTTATTCTTCTCTCATATATTACATCCTTACCACAGTTTCTCCTCCTTTTACTCTTTCCAGTACCTTCCCCACCTCTTCTCACCTCCAGGTCAAGTCATCATCTGTTTCTTTTCCAAAAGAGGAAGGAAGGAAGGAAGGAAGGAAGGAAGGAAGGAAGGAAGGAAGGAAGGGAAATAATGGGCCTCCCAGGGATATTCCAAAAAGATACAATAAGACTAGGCACAAACCCTCATGTCACAGTCAGTTGAGGCAATCCAGTAGAAGGTAAAAGGTCCCAGGAACAGGCAAGAGAGTCAGAGATTACTCCCTCCTCACAACTCCCATTGTTGGGAGTCCCATAAGAACACCAAGCCACACAACGCTAACCTGTATGCAGAGGACCTAGATCAGACTCACATAGGGTACATGCTTGCTGATTGTTTCTGGGAAGCCCTATGAACCCTGTTTAGTTGGTTCTGACTCCTGCAATCATTTCTCTCCTTTTGTATGGGGTTCCCCTCACTCTGCCTAGTTTTTGGTTGTGGCTTTCTGCATCTGCTATCATCAGTTGCTGGGTGATGCCCCTGTGATGACAATTGGGGTATGCACCAGTCTATGAACTAGCAGAATATTGGAATATCGTTGGGAATCATTTCATTGGCTGCTTCTTCTTCTTCTTCTTCTTCTTCTTCTTCTTCTTCTTCTTCTTCTTCTTCTTCTTCTTCTTCTTCTTCTTCTTCTTCTTCTTCTTCTTCTTCTTCTTTGTCATCAGTTGTGTTAGGTTCTAACCTGGATCTCTGGGCTGTCTTGTTCTGGTTCCTGGCCATTCAAGTAGTGTCAGGCATGGACTCTTTCTCATGTCATGGGCTACAATGGACTAGTCATGGGTTGGCGACTCCTACAAGATAAGTACCACAACTGGCTATCACAACTTGCAGGTAGGACAGACATTGTTGTGGGTCAAAGGTTTCATGGTTAGGTTGATGTCCCAGTCTCAGTGCTGGGAGCCTAGCCCAGATTCTTTCCACTTAATTTGATCTTAGCTATAGGCTTGCTGTAAATTGCCTTTATTATGTTTAAGTATGTCCTTTGTATCCCTGATATCTCCAAAGCTTTCATGGTGCAGGAGTGTTGGGCTTTGTCAAAGAGTTTTCAGCATCAAATGAGATGACCATTCTGCTTTTTTTCTTTCATTTTCTTTATATGGTTGATTCCATTGACTGATTTAGTATGTTGAACTATTCCTGCAACTCTAGGATGAAGCCGACTTGATCATGATGGATGATCTTCATGTGTTCTTGGATTCAGTTTGCGAGTCTTTTATTGAGTAGTTTTGCATCTATGTTCATAAGAAAAACAGATCTGTATTTCTCTTTCTTTGTTGAGATTTTGTATGATTTGGGTATCAGGGTTAGGTGACCTCATGAAATGAGTTTGGCAGTCTTCCTTCTGTTCTGTTTCTAGTCTGTGGAATAATTTTCGAAGTATTGGCATTAGTTTTTCTTTGAAAGTCTGGGAGAATTCTGCCATCTGACCCTGGGCTGAAAGACTTATAGTAACTGCTTCAATTTCCTTAAGGATTTTAGGCCTATTTAAATAATTTATCTCATCTTGATTTTACTTTGGTAAGTGGTATTTACCAAGCAACATTTCTATTTCTTTTATATTTTTCTGATTTTTTTTTGCAATACAGGTTTTTAAAGTGTGATTTAATGATTCTTTGGATTCATTGGTGTCTATTGTTATGCACTCCCTTTTCATTTCTCATTTTATTAATTTGAATAGTCTATCTATTTCTTGTAGTTAGCTTGGAGAAGTATTTGTCTATTTTGTTGATTTTTCTCAAAGAACCAAGTCTTTGTTTCATTAATTCTTTGTATTGTTCTTTTTTATTTTATTTTATTTTGCTCATATAAGATCTCTTTACTTTCTTTATGTATATACTTAGTATTATGAGCTTTTCTCTTAGCATCACTTTCATTATATCCCAGCTGTTTGGGTATATTGTGCATTCATTTAAATTGAATTCTAGAGAGTCTTAGTTTCATCTTTCTTTCTTTCTTTCTTTCTTTCTTTCTTTCTTTCTTTCTTTCCTTCCTTCCTTCCTTTCTTCCTTTCTCTCTCTTTCTTTTCCTTCCTTCCTTCCTTCCTTCCTTCCTTCCTTCCTTCCTTCCTTCCTCTCTCTCTTTCTTTTCCTTCCTTCCTTCCTTCCTCTCTCTCTTTCTTTTCCTTCCTTCCTTCCTTCCTTCCTTCCTTCCTTCCTTCCTTCCTTCCTTCCTTCCTTTCTTTTTTAAAATTTCTGACTTGACCCAGTAGTCCTTCCACAGAGAGTTCCTCAGTTTCCAAGAGTTTCTCTTCTTTCTCTTGTTTCTGTTGTTGAGATCCAATTTTAACCCGTGATAGCTTTCATCATCCCCTGCTGATAGGATGCAGGGACTTATTTCAATTTTAGTCTATCTGTTAAGATTTGCTTTGTGAGCAACTATGTGGTCAAGTTTAGAGAAGGTTCTGTGAGGCTCCAAGAAGAAGGTATATATTTGTGTGTGTGTGTGTGTGTGTGTGTGTGTGTGTATGAAATGTACTGTAGATAATTTATTAGGCCCATTTAGCTTATAACTCTGTTAGCTCCAGTATTTCTCTGTTTACTTTTTGTCTGGATGACTTGTTCATTGGTGAAAGTGTGGTATTGAAGTCTCCCAGTATGAATGTTTGAGGGTTGATGCGTGATTTAAGCTTTAGCAGTGTTTCTTTTATAAATGTGGGTGCCCTTGTGTTTGGGTCATAGATGTTAAGAATTTAAAGACTATCTTGTTAGATATTTCCTTTGATGAGAATGGATTAATTTTGGTTTGATGTCTGTTTTGTTAGATATTGGAATGCTGGAATGGCTACTCCAGATTGTTTCCCAGGTTCACGTGCTTGGAAAATCTTTTTCAAACCGTTTTGAGGTAATGTTTATCTTTGATATTGAGCTGTGCTTCTCATCTGCAATAGAAAGATGGATTATGGTTTTTGCATCCATTCTGTTAATCTGTGTCTTTTTATTGGGGAAACTGAGCCTATTGATATTGAGAGAGATTAATGAGAAATGACTACTGAGTCATGTTATTTTGTTGTTGTTGTTGCTGTTGTTGTTGGTGGTGGTGGTATGTGAACATGTGTGTGTGTGTGTCTGTGTGTTTCCTTCTTTTGGTTTTCCTAGGCTATTGCTGATTGTGTCTTTGTTATGGGCTCTAGGTATCTGGGTTTGTGGTAATCATAGGTTTAGGTGCAGATTTCTGAGTTTATCTTTGTTGGATAGTTATTTTTCCCTTGGTTTCTATTTTCTCTCTAGTCTTCTGGCCTGAGTGACCTGTGGTTCCTTGAGTTTTCTGTTGCAATAGGGTCTCTGCATTTGGGTTCTGGTGATCTGTGTGGTGTCTGGGTTTCTAGGTGCTTGTGTTGCCTCTGGGGTTCTGAGAATTGTTGTGGCCTGTGTAGAGCAGGATTTTTTGGCTGGAGTTGTTGGCCCTGATATGATGATAAAGGGGAGGCAGGGCTGTTGGGGAAATTCTGGGCAGGTTCTGAGGAAGTGTTTAGTGGTCTGTAGGTAGCATCTTACCTGGGATTCTGAATATCAGTTTGGCCTCTGGTAGAGCAGAGAGCAGATGGAGTTGTGGGCCAAAATATATAATTTTCTTATATGATTACATTTAATCTTCAACCATTAAATTTGTTAGCTGGAAGAGACTGGGATGGTTAAGGAACCTGATAGTCATCTACTACAAGTTCCTGATTTTATGTTGCTGGATGTATGCCAGCCTCACTGATTTCAAGAGAAAAAGCAGTTATCCAAATCTTTCTCAGGGACTGTACTGGCTAGTTTTGTGTCAACTTGACACAGTTGGAGTTTTCACAGAGAAAGGAGTTTCAGTTGGGGAAGTGCCTCCATGAGATCCAGCTGTGGGGTATTTTTTCAATTAGTGATCAAAGGGGAAAGGCCCCTTGTGGGTAGGGCCATCTCTGGAGTGACAGTCAGCTACTGTTTCCTGACATGCTTGAGTTTTAGTCCTGACTCTCTTTGGTGATAACAGCAGTGTGGAAATGTAAGCTGAATAAACCCTTTCCTCCCCAACTGCTTCTTGGTCATGATGTTTGTGCAGGAATAGAAATCCTGACTAAGACAGGGACCATGAACAAATGATAAAGAAAAGGAACATGACCACTTCCCAGATGTTATAATAATAATACTATTTTAAATGATGAGAGATGTATAAACGAATGTTTGTGATTGAAAGGTCTAGAGTAATTTCTTCAATACTAAGGTACTAGACTTACACTGCCTAATTAGCTATCCACAATCTGTATGTCACCATATACATTTATATCACTGTAATTAAAATAAACAAAATGACTTATTCTCTTGGTGGCCATCAGCTGCATTTCAAGGGCTCTGCAACCTGTGTGACCAGTGGCTTCTTGCCAGGCACAATACTATATTCTCAGAAACTCCTACCAGAAACACGAGTTTAGACTAGCAAGCATTTGAGAGCAGACAAAATGGTGCACAGCACTACCAAGCTGTTTATTATGAAGGGGGACAGCAGATGATTATCCAATTCAAAATAAATACATAATGCCCACTAATTGGAGAAGTCATTATCCAAGTTGGTCAGTCTGGAGAAAAAGCCATTTTGTATAATATGGACGTGACTGTTGTTTGAATACAATGACATGTGTTAGTTGAAGGAGAATGGGGAGGGAGAGGGAGAGGAAGAGAGAGAGGGAGAGTGAGAGGGAGAGAGAAGAGAGAAGAGAGAAGAGAGAAGAGAGAAGAGAGAAGAGAGAAGAGAGAGAGAACTGAGAATGGAATGGGATTTTGTAACCTCAAAGTCTGTCCCAAGTGACACATCTCCAGAAAGGTCCCTTCTCTAATCCTTTTCGAACATCTCTACCAAATGATGACCAAGAATTCAAATAGATGAGCCTGAGTGGCCACTTTCATTCAAACTACTGCAAAAGGATACCACAGTTTTTAAAGGGACCTTTGCTTTTGTGTGCTTAAAGATAAAGACTTCCCATTTTGCATTTCTGACTCCCTCCTTTGTATGTGTTAAAAAAATAGGCATTCAAATTAATTCTTAGCTGGATCACAAATGGAGTGAAGCTATAAACATTATGAGTAGAAATGACTGTCACAGGTCAAATACTATATAAATTTGGGAAATTTTCCAATTAAAATCCCCACTTTCCTAATATAAACATCCTGAAGACAGAAATCCAATTACTCAGCAACCCTTGCAGCTGATATTCCTGCAAGTGACCCACATTCTTCCAAATCAAACATACCCATAAAAGACTTGAGCCAGATATAAGTGACCTGAGCAAACTGGCTCTGTATGAGATGCTGGTATTTCTAGGTAGATAGCAGTATGGAAGTTACATTTGGAGAGTTGCACCACACAGAAATGTCAGAGTCAAATGTCTGCTGCAGAAGTGGCAGTGGAGCTGGTTGTGAAGCCATTTCCCTTCCTGAGTCTTGTAAGTTTTAGTTACTTCCTAAGTTTTATGTGCCCCACTCTTTCCTCCAGGGGTGAATATTTCAATTCAGAGGAAACTACTGCACAAGAAAGAAAGAGTGGAAGAAAGGAGGAAAGAAAGGAGGAAAGAAAGAAAGAAAGAAAGAAAGAAAGAAAGAAAGAAAGAAAGAAAGAAAGAAAGACGAGGTTATACTATTTCAATCTATTGTACACACCCCTACCCCTACAAATGGCCTCAAGACTTCACATGAAAGTTTCTATCACCTCCCAGTAGATCCAAAGACTGAGAAGCAGGCCTTTAACACAAGGACATATGATGGACAATTATCCAAACCACAGTACCAGAAAGGCCTGTCTGAAACGTTTATAAGCCTTTCTTCCTCATCACATTTTCTATCTTATAGTAAACAGTGTTGCTTTTCTTATCTGGTGACACTCCAAGAAAGCAAACATGGAAATGTGCCCTTAGAGGCTGACTTCCAAACTCATGCTTCACTGTTGGCAACGTGCTTGATAAACGATGTTAAAGTTTAGTCTGGATACACAAATGCCCAGTTCTCTCAGCTTGCCCTATGGCTGCATCACATTGTAGACTTTCTATGTGCAAAATGTGCTCGTTCTCCCTTATTCAAATCTAGTTCTAGCTCAAAATAAAATGTATCACCTCAGCCAGACATGTTAAGTATCTTGTATGCAAATCCTGTTCTCAAGACTTGTGAATTAAGCATACTAGGTTGTCTACACTCACTCCTATGAGAGTGTTGCTCCTATGAGATAATTTCAATAGTACACCCATTTATAAGGTAGAAGAATGCTCAAACACAAAGAGCAAGACCTAAGCTGCAGCAATTTTGGAAGTCCAGCTGGGTGCATATAAATAGTTCTCTCTATTTCAAGGCAGACTTGCTCATTGATTAAAGCACACTGCTTTCTTAATTATTCCCTAATCCACTGCTTTATACAAACTCATGGGCACATTTGTTAACATCTCTGCAGATTTGCCTGTCCTTTCCACTGGCTTTCCTTCTTGTCGCTTTTTATTCCTGTAATTGAAAAAAGTTCATCATGTCTTTATTTCTCCCCCTGACTCTTTCTTACAGATGCTTTTCTTTTTTTCTTTTTCTTTCTTTTTTTTTGGGGGGGGGATTTGAGACAGGGTTTTTCTGTATAGCCCTGGCTGACCTGGAACTCACTTTGTAGACCAGGCTGGCCTGGAACTCAGAAATCTGCCCGCCTCTGCCTCCCGAGTACTGGGATTAAAGGCGTGCACCACCACGCCCGGTCTACAGATGCTTTTCAATACTTTATGTTTTTTCTCTCCTTGAAAAGCAGACAAAAGAGAAGCATATGCTAAAAACAAACAAAACAAAACCCAACAAAACAAAATAAAAACCCTCATAAACTCAAAAATCAGAAGTCGGGGCTGGTGAGATGGCTCAGCGGGTAAGAGCACCCGACTGCTCTTCCGAAGGTGATGAGTTCAAATCCCAGCAACCACATGATGGCTCACAACCATCCATAACAAGATCTGGCTCCCTCTTCTGGAGTGTCTGAAGACAGCTACAGTGTACTCACATATAATAAATAAAATAAATCTTTAAAAAAAAATCAGAAGTCAAAATATATAAATGAAAGTCTAATCATATGAATAATGCTCCAACAAAGCAAAAGGGGTATAAAAATATTGTTGAATTTATCTCATGTTGCCCAACTACTCCTGGGCATAGGGTCTACCCTGAAGTGTGGTTAAAATAAACAGTGAGACTCGGTTGGAGAAAACTATGTTTTCTTTAGCTGGTAAGTATCAGTGATAGATAGATTGTTGGTTAGAGACAAGAGCCTGTACCCATTTTCCCCTTTCAATGCTGGGATCCTATGCAGCTTGAATTTGTGCAGGCTCCGTGTGTGTAGCCACCACGTCTACACTCACTCCTATGAGAGTGTTGCTCCTATGAGGTTATTGCAATAGTACACCCATTTATAAGGTAGAAGAATGCTCAAATGAGTTCGTAACTATGTAAGCCTTGTTGTATCTAGAAGACATTATTTCCTTGAAGTCATAAACTTCCTCTGGCTCTCATACTCTTTCTGCCTCCTTGGCCACATAGATCCCTGAGCTCTTCAGGGTAGGTTTTGATGGAAATATCTCATGTAGGACTGAGTGCTCCAAAGTTTCTCATTCTCTTCACATTGTTCAGTTGTGGATCTCTGCAGGAGAAAGTTTCTCCAAGTGTTGGTTACATGGGTGTGTTTGCTTTATGAAAACTCACTAAAGTTTATGTTTCTTGTCTTTCCCTATTCCAGATACTATCTAATCGACCCAGGCAAAGTTACTTGTCTTCTGCAAACTCACTGTATTTTCTGGACTATTCACATTTTCTCTGTCTGAAATGCCCCCTGACATTGTTTGACTTTCAGCTTTGACTATCCCTTTAAGAAACATTTGAAGTGACATCTTTTTGTAGAACTTTTAATGTTTTGGCCCAAAGCATGCCATAAATCCATCTAACTAGCACTTGTTTCCATTGTTATACCATTTCTAATTATATACAGGGACATATCATTTGCTTCATTCCCTACTATATTTTGTTATTGGTCATGTAAGTATTGTCATGCCCTTCATAATGACATTTTAGATTATGATGGGCCATGTGTTATGGTATGGTGTTCTCATAAAATTACATAGCCTAGTGATATAGTGGCTATCTTGCTTTGTGTTAAGAATTTTTTGTGACATTATCCCATGACATATGCACAAAGATGTCTCAGAACATGTGTTTGCTGTTAAGCCATGCATGACTATATCATTATGGGTTTGTAGCACCTCTCCCCCAGATTCATATGTTGAAATTCTAATTGAAGGAGATGATAGTTTAGGAAGTGAGGCCTTTGTGAAGTGGTTAGAAGATTTCTTAAACCCTAATGAATAAGATTTAACACCCTTTTATAAGATACTCCTGAGCTTCTGTATATTTTCTGCCAGGTAAAGTTACACTAAAAAGTACTCATCTCTGAACTGTACAGTGGCTCTCATCAGATACCACACCAACTGCAAACACTTATTTACTATTCATGTATTTATTTACTGTCTGTGTATTGAGGGTGTGGGTACATGCACATGATGGTTCTCTCCTATTAAGGGGGCTCATAGAATAAACTCAGGTCATCAGGCTTGGGATTAGTCACTTTTATCTACTGAGCCAGATTGCTGAATATCTACCAGTATCTTGACCTTGGACTTTGAAGCATCTAAACAGATGAGAAATAAAAGTTTTGTTATAAGTTACAAAGTATATAATATTTTGTCATAGCAACCTTAAAAGACTAAACCAAACACAGTATAGATATGTTCTCAGCATATGAATGAATTAGATAGACTGAAGAAATGTAACCTCTGAGATTTCATAAGCTTGTAATTGAGTAAAGTAATTACAAACATATAAGAAGATAAATGAAAATCTAATGCAACTACAAATTAAACAGACGTAAAATTGTTAATACTAATCTACTAACCAGTAGAATAATCGTGAGATATAGCTCCGAGGGAGAGCTCTTTTACCTAGCAACCTAGCATGAGTATATCTCTCTAGCACTGAGTGAACCTGAGGTGCTCAGGTCAGTAATGTAGGCAGCAGAAGAAGGAAGGAAATAATTCTGTCCTGGGCAGATGTGGACTTTGCCCTCAAGCCTGAAAAAATTATGTAGCATTCGCATGGCTGGAAGCAAAAAACAGAGCTTGCACACAAATGAAGATTGTATTAAATATGTGTGAAATGACAGTTGAAATGCTTGGTGACAGTTGTAGAATAATTCTACTAGATTATGAAATTGACAAAATAGGAACTCAGGCAAGGAAAGGAGTTTAAGGAGAAGGTGACACATTATGTTCTAAAGATCAGACTGAGGTTCTGGCAAAACACCAAATAGAGCTATTTGTAATTGGTTAGTATTGTGACCTGAATATCAGAGAGAAAGATACAATACATGTGCTTCTAGCCGAGCACATGTAAAGAAATGAAAGCAACCAGAAGGAAAGTATGGGGAGAGAATGGCTAATGATTAGATTTATTGGGGGTTTATATTTAAGGGATGAAGGAAAAAACATTCCTAAACCTGAAACTTTCAGTTATATATCTGGAGGATATAATCCTTAGTGAGGTAACCCAATCACAAAAGAAGTCATTGGGTATGCACTCACTGATAAATGGATATTAGCCCAGAAACTTGGAATATCCAAGATACAATTTGCAAAACACAAGAACATCAGGAAGAAAGACCAGCTCATGGATACTTCATTCCTCCTGTGAAGAGGAAACAAAATACCCATGAAAGGAGTTACAGAGACAAAGTTTAGAGCTAAGATGAAAGGATGGATCATACAGAGACTACCCCACCACAAGGGATCCATCCCATAATCAGTCATTAAACTCAGACACTATGGCATAGGACAGCTAGTGCCTACTTAAGGGACCCTGATATAGCTGTCTCGTACAGAAGTGGATGCTCATAATCATCTATAAGAGGGAACACAGGGCCCACAATGGAGAAGCTAGAGATAGAACCCCAGGAGCTGAAGGGGTCTGCAACCCTAGAAAAGGATCAACAATATGAACTAACCAGAACCCCCAGAACTCGTGTCTCTAGCTCCATATGTAGCAGAAGATGGCCTAGTCAGTCATCATTGGGAAGAGAGGCCCCTTGGTACTGCAATCTTTATATGCCCCAATACAGGGGAACGCCAGGGCCAAGAAGTGGGAGTGGGCGGACAGGGGAGCAGGGAGGGGGGAGGGGGGAGGGGACTTTCGGAATAGCATTTGAAATGTAAATTAAGAAAATATCTAATAAAAAATTGGAAAAAAAAAGAAAACAGGATGAGGTCTTGGAGATCAGAATCTCAAGAGTAAAGTAGGAAGGAAATATTACAATTCTGGAGGCTCTTGGAAGCAGCAAATAACAGATGCTGAAAGGACTAAGAATTGAAAGCCAGCCTCTGGGTTTGCAAATCAGTTGCCTGATGACCCTCAAGATTGCTGAATAGATAGTTATGGATGGATTGTGGGGGTTGGTGGGGCTGGAATGGCAGTACCAAGCAGGTAGGGTGAGGGACAAGGGGTAAAAGAGGAAGTGTGGAGAGGATGTTCAAAATTAAGGGCCATCAGAGGGATCGTATGGAAACCTAATTACCCTTCTTTTTTGTTGTTATTTTGCTTTGTTTTTGTTTTTTGTTTTGTTTTGTTTTTTTGTTTTTTTGAGACATGGTTTCTCTGTGTGGCCCTGGCTGTCCTGGAACTCACTTTGTAGACCAGGTTGGCCTTGAACTCAGAAATCCACCTGCCTCTGCCTCCCAAGTGTGCCACCACCACCCGGCCTTAGTTGAAGCTTCTTAAAATACATATATATATGAAAGAAATTTAAACTGGTAACACCAAATAAGGAGAGAGATAAAACCTCAGCTAGATAGACATCTCTTTCCACCAAATGAACCCTCTAGTGCCAGAAATGGGTCACACCCAAACCAGTTCTTAGTCAAAGGGGTCTCACAAAAACCCCCGAACATCCCAGGCTATTATCAGGGCTATTGGTGTTCTCTCCAAACTGATGGTAAGGTCTCACTGCTAAAGTCAACACCCATGCAACACAGTGAACATGGAAAGTTGAGTTGCTTTCTACCTAGAACATTCACCCACACTGACTAGTGTTCATATGGGAAAGCACTCTGTTATGTGATAAAACTATGTGTGTGTGTGTGTTTATGTGTGTATACATATGTATGTATATATATCACATCATACACACACACACACATATGTATATGTGATAAAAGTGTTCAAGACTGAAAATGGTACAGATTGCTGTGATGTCATTGGGAAGATGGGAAGGGTTATGGGGTAGGGTACTTGGCCTGGTACAACATGAGAATGGTAGGGCTGAAAGAGCCTTTATTCTTAGATAGAGTTCGAGAACACTTTAAGTGTTATGTAGTTCACCCACTGCCCTTTTCTAGAGTTAGACAACACACACACACACACACACACACACACACACACACACACACACACGATAGCGGGGGTGGGGAGAGAATGTGATTGATTTATGATAAAGATCTAAGACAGATGGAAAGGTGAATTCTCAATGAAGGCAGCAAGTTAATTGAGGGAAGAATGTCTGGAGAATCTGAGAAGTATTGAGGTTTTTAGTAATGGAAGTGGGAAGAAGCCAATTGAAAATATTCACACTCCTCACAAAGTAGGTAAGAAAGGTAAAGACAAAGATTATCACTGAGATAAGAAAGGTACAGATACAATATACAATATAGGGACATATAGAAAAATGTGTAGTCTATGTTATTGTCTGTGTATTAGAGATGCAGTCTGTGTACATCCAAGTAATTGATATATGCTTATTAGAAAATCCATAACTCAAAAGTGAACATTTCAAGAAATTACAATGGAAGAATCAAGAGGGACTGCTGTCTAAATAGACATGAGGCAGAAGGCTGAACTAAGAAGCTGATGGGTTTGAGATCTAGTGATTAAATCAACCTAGTGATTAAATCAATTAAATTATTTTGTCCTGTAGAAGCCAGAAAAGATATTGGAATTTTGAAAAAAAATCTACTTATGTGTATGATTTTATTTTTCTTTTATTTTTCTGAGATGGGAATCTCACTGTGTAGCCCCAGGCTTTCTTGAATATGTATGTAGCTCCAGCTGGCCTTGAACTCAAGGAACTCCACCTGCTTCTACCTCTGTCTGTCTCTGATTTAAAGATGTGTGGCACCATCCCATGCTGATGTGTATGGTTTTATGTGGAAAGTTTTAAGAGATTCTTGGAGCCTACAATCAAAGCAGCAAAGGAGGTCATGTATAGAACAAAGCAAGTGCCGAAACAAGAGGAGAATGGGGAAAGATCCCCCTTATTCAGTGGCACAAAGGGGTCAAAAAGAAGAAAACAAGAAGTATATAAATTCCATAGATAGCCAGATCACTGTTAGTTGAGGTTTCCTTTTAAATTACGGCCCTGTTTTCACAATTAGCTTAAAAATGGAGCATCCTATATATATATTTTTTACTGCTCCAGTTTTCCTGTGAAGGACAAGACTACTCTTACTCCTTAAAGGATTGATTCTCCTCAGGAGCCAAATGCTTTCAAAACGAAACGTCAGATTTGCTCCCCGACCTCTGTAAACCACACTTTTCCCATCAACGCCTTTGTTTGCCGCGTTGGGTTTGCCTCATCATTTTTCACTGAACAGTTTCTGCAGGCTTCCTGGATAAGAGGATATTCTTCCCAAACAATGCATCATACCAATATATATATAGAAGCAATATTTTTTAGTGTAATGTTCTCTGAGACTATCTTGGTGTATTTTGCTGAGAGGCAGATTCAGCTGGAGAAAGGCTGACCAGAAGCTCAAGGGAACAGCATCTTCAAACAGCATCTTCCTTGTTGTTTTGTTTTTATTTTTTTTAATGTTTTGATCTCTGTCTTTTTAGTGGAGGCCCTGTGTTTTCTGGTTATGAATGAATAAAGAAACTATCTAGAAAAGTAATTATGGCCATTTTGTATATAGTACTTCTCAGAGTGCATTCAGAAAGGATTCTTCCTTGATTTTGTTGGTATCTAGAGTGGACAAAATAGCAACATTCTCAAATGCTCCAGACTTATATTTTGTAATTGTGCATGAGTATTGAGGAGAATTCTTTAGGTGCAACCAAAATATGCAGAGATTATAGATGTTGTGTATGTTTACCAAACATGATAAAGTTTGGAAGCAAGCAGCATTTTGGAATTTTGTTCTATAAATTAATAACACTAGAATTAATTCTCTATCAGTCTTATTCCAAATCCTCCCTATAGTCTTTTTTCTCTGAAATATTTTTCTGCCTCTCAGGCATGCATAACGGAAAATTATTCCACATCTCATCCAAGCTTTAAAAAAAATTCCCAGTTTTAATGCATGCTAAGATAGTGCCAAGAAACTCAAAATAGAAGCTTCAGGACAGAGAGAGGGATCTTTTTGTTCAGTAAGTTTGACTGTAGCATCAGGGGTTATTATAAACCAAATTGACCATTCAGGTTATTCTTCAAAATTCTGCATTGAAACTTTTGAGACACATGCTTTAAAAAAAATAGAGAATATCTATAGGGAGTTTCCTCTGAAATCCATACCTGTTGGGGACTTCCACATATGTATTCCAAACATGTGGGCTGAAAGTGTTGCTAGGTATTGTTGGCTCAGACTCATTTATTGCCATATCTTCTGGGCTTCATTTATTAAACAAAATATAGCTAAGCTGCCAGTACCTGCATCAAACCATGTTTAATGATAGCTGGAGGCTAAAGCGTTGAGGTTCAAGTTTATGCTCCAGGAGTGGGTGTTGCTGGGAACTTGGAGTGGGTAGAAGAGATCATGCCAAGAACTGTCGCATGCTAGTGCAGCCTGTCATAAGGTAAGAGGCTGCTTTCACTGCAGAATGACCCAGACCCCAAACAAAGCTTCCTGCCTTTGCTAACATGGAAAGAGTGGCCAAGTGCTTATCAAGTGTTACAGAATCACTTTCTATGCACGCTCTCTCAAGGGGTGTCAAAATAATCCTGTTAAATAATGTTTGTTTTTTCCTAGTATTCATAAACTAGGATAATTATTCTTATATATGCGTAACCTGTTGGCTGCTGGTTAATTGCACATGAGGAGGAACTGGTGCTGAAGTATTTTGTTTTTAAAGTGTTAAAATTTGGCTTCACAGTATCTTTTTCTTGTTTTATTTTGTATTTCATTCATGATTGTCAATAAAATTGAGTTTTGTATCAGAATTCAAAAATGAAAGATCTCTCGGACAAAAGTTTGAAGTAAGCTCATTCTAAGCTTTAAAGAAAAGATTTACTTTATTTTTAATTAAATGTACTTGTGCATGTCCGTGAGTGGGAGTGTACACATGTGGGCAGATGCCCATGGAGGGTAGAAGGCTGCAGCTCTCCATAGCTGGAGTTACATGCAGTTATGAGGAACCTGCCCCAGGTGCTGAGAATCCCTCCCGGAACAGTATGAGCTTCTACGTATGGAGCCGGGATCCTGATCCCATATTGAACTTTTATGTAAAGAAGTTTATAACATGGTAAAGAATGAACATGTTTTCTTCCAGCTCCACTCTCTGAAGTGCTGAAGGACTGTATCAGTCTGTTTCTGTTAACTTGCTCTTGATTTTTTTTTCTTAAAAAATTATATTATGCAGGGTACGATTGCATATAATTGAGCTGTCTTCTTAGGGAGTTTTAAACTTTCCTGAAGTTCACTGCTTTGGAATTTAGATCATTTTGTTTGTCCTCTGAACATTGTTTTCCTTAGCAGCCAACGAATGTCGCAGGTGATGATTAACCTTACTTGGGCAAGTGTTGCTTAACCTTCCTCTTCAAGATTAAAGTTGGCTTCATCTCTCATGCCTTTCTAATTTCTTCAGGTGGACTATGGCTGTTTCTGTGGTTTCATGGGACATTTTCATTTTATTTATTTATTTATTTACTTATTTCAAGACAGAGTTTCTCTGTGTAGCCCTCGCTGTCCTGGAACTCACTCTGTAGACCAGGTTGGCCTCGAACGCAGAAATCTGCCTGCCTCCCAAGAGCTGGGACTAAAGTCGTGTGCCACCACTGCCCGGCTATACCATTTTGTTTTGTATAGTTTAATTTTCCTTTGTTCTTCAGAAACAGGAACTCTGGTCTCTTTGTAGTCACAGTGATGCGTATTGTAATTTAGACACTGAAAATGTTTTTGGGGTCCATTTCTAGCTCTATCTGAATCTTCTGTCTTACATATTGTCTTACACATGATTCTCAAGAACAAGTTATTTTACTTTGTTGAGTATTGAATGCCATTAGTGAACTGATCTTGATTAAGCCTTTAGCTACCCAGACTAATTCATCTATAAAACATAGAGGGACTTTTATTTCTTTCCTTAAATAGTAACAGTATGTTATATATGTGATTTTCTTCTGAGTTATTTTTTTCCTTCTCCAAGATTCTATTTTCTTCCTTTCAGGCTCTATTTTAGGGCTTGGCTCAAAAGGACAGTTGGAGACAATAAAAGGTTTCTGACGCTGAGGAAAAAAGATCTTAGAGGGAATAAAGGTACAATCTCTAGAAAAGACTTCAATGTGACAAATCTGACTCCATAATAGGTCAGAGGTGTTATAAGCTATCCACCATCACTGTGAGACACTCATCATCTACATGGTATACCTCTGATGTGTAAATTTTAAGGTTGAATAAAATATCCACATCGCTCTCTAATTTGGAGTTAAATTAGGATTTCAACATTTTGTTATGCCAAATGAAAGCAAGCCACTTCAGGCATAGGGGCACACGCTACTCATCCTAGCTATTTTCTATGCTGAAGGAGAAAGATGAAGACTTTGGAGTCAGCCTGAAATATACAGCAAGGACCTTTTTTATAAAGGAGGAACAAAGAACAATAAAAAGGAAACTGCTTTCTACTCAACCATCATTTGTAATATAAGAGGGAAGAGAACATTACAAAACAAGAGAAGGAACAAAAATTTTTTGACAGCCGGGCGGTGGTGGTGCACGCCTTTAATCCCAGCACTCGGGAGGCAGAGGCAGGCGGATTTCTGAGTTTAAGGCTAGCCTGGTCTACAAAGTGAGTTCCAGGACAGCCAGGGCTATACAGAGAAACACTGTCTCGAAAAACCAAAAAAAAAAAAAAAAAAAATTCTTTGACAGTAAGGCTATGACAGTAAGGCTATGACAGCTTCACAATAACATGGGTTCTCTCTCTCTCTCTCTCTCTCTCTCTCTCTCTCTCTCTCTCTCTTTCTCTCTCCTTCCTTATCTTGCAATCTCCATTTACTTCCCTTGTTTCTTACATTTTATAAACATTCATAATTTCTTGAGAACTAGCATATCAGTGTTTGGACATCAGTGCCTCAAGACTTTGGTAAACCTGATATGTAATAATAATAACTCAATAAAATATATGTGTATATTGACTTGTATACATTTAATTGGAGGTTTTTATGGATCTGTGATGACATTTCTATCACAATCAACTGAATCCTAATATGTACTCATAGTGCTTTTACTTTTTTTTTTGTAACAGCAAGTACAACTTTGAACACAGTTCTCGATTTTATTGTGTTTTTTTTTTTCTAAGCTGTGTTTCTATTTCAATCTCGTAAAACAAATTATTATTTGCTGTTTTGGAATTGTAAACATAAATATAATACAGAGTTCTTAGTGTAGGTCAAATTATATCAAATTTTACAAGAACTGTACAAAAAAAGTTTGTCAAGAAGTTACTATTTTATTTTTTTGAAAAATTTTAATTAATTAATTTTTATTGTTTATTTTATTTATTTACAAATGTTGTCCCCATTCCTGGTTTTTCCTCTGCAAACTGCCTATCCCATCCCCCCTTCCCTTTGCCTCTATGAGGGTGCCCCCTACCTACCCACCCACTCCTGCCTCACCCCTCTAGCATTCCCCTACGTTGGGGCACCAAGCCTCCACAGGACCAAAGGTCTCCCCTTCCATTGATGCTAGGTAAGTCAATCCTCTGTTACATATATAGCCGGAGCCATTGGTCCCTACATGTATGCTCTTTGGTTGATGGTTTAGTTTCTGGGCAATATGGGTGGTCCGGTTAGTTGATACTGTTTTTTCCTCCTATGGGGTTGCCACTGCCTTCAGCTCCTTCAGTCCTTCCCCTAACTCTTCCTTTGGGGTTGCCAGGCTCAGTCCAATGGTTGGCTGTGAGTATCTGTATCTGTGAGTATATGTATATGTCAGACTCTGGCAGAGCCCCTCGAGAGACAACTATACCAGGCTCCTGTCAGCAAGTTCTTCATGGCATCAGCAATAGTGTGTGGGTTTGGTTTCTGTGGATGGGCTGGATCCCTGGATGGCCTTTCCTTCAGTCTCTGTTCCATTTTTTTTAAAAAAGCTTTTATTTATTTATCATATACAAGTACACTGTAGCTGTCCTTAGACACAACAGAAGAGGGCATCAGATCTCATCACAGATGGTTGTGAGTCACCATGTGGTTGCTAGGATTTGAACTCAGGACCTCCGGAAGAGTAGTCAGTGCTCCTATCCGCCGAGCCAATCTCTCCAGCCCTCTGTTCCATTTTTCTGTCCCTGCTCTTTCCTTTAGATAGGAACAATTCTGGGTTAAAAATTTTAAGATGGGCTTCCGGTCCACACCACTCCAGCATAGGGCACAAGGCCTGGGTGCTGCGCACCCACCCAGGATTCCAGCGGGACTCTCCTAGCGATCACGGGACCACTGTCCAATCTCGTGGGACCTGAGTCTGCAGCCAGGAGATAGACAGGGCAGCAGCGGACCCTTTCCCTTCCGGTCCACACCGCCCCAGCACAGGGCGCAAGGCCCGGGGGCTGCGGACCCACCAAGGTTTCCAGCGGGACTCTCCTAGAGATCTCGGGAACACTGAGATCTCGGGAACACTGGTCAGAGGAACACACATCTGTTCCAGTCCAATCTGGTGGGACCTGAGCCTGCAGCCGGGAGATAGGCAGGGCGGCAGCAGACCCCTTCCATTCTGGCCCACACTGCTCCAGCACCAGGCTCAGGAGACACCAGCCAGGAGACTGATAAAGGCCCAGAGCAGGACAGACTCTTCCTTCAGGTCCAGCTCGGTGCACCCCGCACCAGCTCAGGGCTTGGGCACAGGCTCTGCGCACTCTCCCTGAGGCCTCTTCAGGACTCCCCAGGCTTTCTTGGGGCCACAGGTGAGCAGCTGAACTCAGCATCTGTTCCTGCCCAATTGCGAGCGACCTGAGACACCAGCGGGAGATTGATAAAGGCCCAGGACAGGACAGACGCTCCCTTCTGGTCTGCACCAACACCAGGTCTCCTTGGGCAGGGATGGCAGGAGGTAAATGTAAGAACAGAAGCAACAGAATCCAAGGGTACTTGGCATCACCACATCCAAACTCACCCACCACTTCAAGTCCTAGATACAACAGCACACCAGAAAAGCAGGACATGGATATAAAGTCACTCATCATGATGATGATGGAGGACTATAAGAAGGAAATACAGGAACAGATAAATACAAACACAGATAAACAACTAGACGCATTTAAAGAAGAAATACGTAGAGAGTTACAGGAAAACAATACCAAACAGGTGATGGAATGGAACAAAAACATCCAGGACCTAAAAATGGAAATAGAAACAATTAAGAAAAACCAAAAGGAGATAACCCTGGAGATAGAAACCATAGGAAAAAAATCAGGAACCATAGATATGAGCATCAGCAACAGAATGCAAGAGATGGAAGAGAGAATCTCAGGCACAGAAGATTCTATAGGGAGCATAGACAAGACAATCAAAGAAAATGCTAAANAAGGGAAAAAGGTCAAGTAACATATAAGGGCAGGCCTATCAGAATTACTCCAGACTTCTCACCAGAGACTATGAAAGCCAGAAGATCATGGACAGAGATTATACAGACACTAAGAGAACACAAGTGCCAGCCCAGGCTACTATACCAAGCAAAACTCTCATTTACCATAGACGGAGAAACCAAAGTATTCCACGACAAATTCAAATTCACACAATATCTTTCCACGAATCCAGCCCTTCAAAGGATAATAACAGAAAAACACCAATACAAGGATGGAAACTCTACCCTAGAGAAAGCAAGAAAGTAATCCTTCAACAAACCTAAAAGAAGACAGCCACAAGAACAGAATCCCAACACTAAAAACAAAAATGACAGGAAGCAACAATTACTGTTCCTTAATATCGCTTAATATCAATGGCCTCAATTCTCCGATAAAGAGACATAGACTATCAGACTGGCTACACAAACAGGACCGGACATTTTGCTGTCTACAATAAACACACCTCAGGAAAAACGACAGACACTACCTCAGAGTGAAAGGCTGGAAAACAATATTCCAAGCAAACGGCCCGAAGAAAAAAGCTGGGGTAGCCATTCTAATATCGAATAAAGTAGACTTTCAACCCAAAATTATCAAAAGGGACAAAGAGGGGCACTTCATACTCATCAAAGGCAAAATCTTCCAAGAAGAACTTTCAATTCTGAATATCTATGCTCCAAATGCAAGGGCAGCCACTTTCATTAAAGAAACTTTAGTAAAGCTTAAAACGCACATTGCATCTCACACAATAATAGTGGGAGACTTCAACACCGCACTCTCATCAAGGGACAGATCCTGGAAACAGAAACTAAACAGAGATTCAGTCAAACTAACGGAAGCTATGAAAGAAATGGACTTAACAGATATCTACAGAATATTTCATCCTCAAAAAAAAGGATATACCTTTTTCTCAGCACCTCATGGCACCTTCTCCAAAATTGATCACATAATTGGCCACAAAACAGCCCTCAACAGATTCAAAAATATTGAAATTGTCCCATGCATCCTATCAGATCACCATGGACTAAGGCTGCTATTCAATAACAACATAAATAGCAGAACACCATCATTCACATGGAAACTGAACAATACTCTACTCAATGATACTTTGGTCAAGGAAGGAATAAAGAAAGAAATTAAAGTCTTTCTAGAGTTTAATGAAAATGAAGCCACAACATACCGAAACTTATGGGACACAATGAAAGCATTCCTGAGAGGTAAATTCATAGCTCTGAGTTCCTACAAAAAAAATGGAGAGAGTTTATACCAATTGCTTGGCAGCACATCTGCAAGCTCTAGAACAAATGGAAGCAAAGTCACCTAAGAGGAGTAGATGGCAGGAAATAATCAAACTCAGGGGTGAAATCAACCATGTGGAAATAAAAAGAACTATCCAAAGAATCAATCAAACCAGGAGCTGGTTCTTTGAAAAAGTCAACAAGATAGACAAACCCTTGGCCAGACTCACTAGAGGGCACAGGGATAGCATCCAAATCAACAAAATCAGAAATGAAAAGGGAGACATAACAACAGATCCTGAGGAAATTCAAANTGACAAGGGAGCTAAAACTATCCAGTGGAAAAAAGACAGCCTTTTCAACAAATGGTGCTGGCACAACTGGCAGCTATCATGTAGAAGACTGGGAATTGATCCATTCTTATCCCCTTGTACTAAGGTCAAGTCTAAGTGGTTGAAGGACCTCCACATAAAACCAGAGACACTGAAACTTATAGAGGAGAAAGTGGGGAAAAGCCTCGAAGATATGGGCACTGGGGTAAAATTCCTGAACAAAACAGCAAAGGCTTGTGCTGTAACATCAAGAATTGACAAATGGGACCTCATAAAGTTGCAAAGCTTCTGTAAGGCAAAAGATACTGTCAACAAGACAAAAGGGCCACCAACTGATTGGGAAAGGATCTTTACTAATCCAAAATCAGATATGGGACTGATATCCAATATATATAAAGAACTCAAGAAGGTGGACACCAGAAAATCAAATATCCCCATTAAAAAGTGGGGCACAGAGTTAAACAAAGAATTCTCAACTGAGGAATACTGAATGGCTGAGAAGCACCTGAAAAAATGTTCAACATCCTTAATCATCAGGGAAATGCAGATCAAAACAACCCTGAGATTCCACTTCACACCAGTAAGAATGGCTAAGATCAAAAATTCAGGTGACAACAGTTGCTGGCGTGGATGTGGAGAAAGGGGAACACTCCTCCATTTTTATTGGGAATGCAAGCTGGTTCAACCACTCTGGAAATCAGTCTTGTGGTTCCTCAGAAAATTGGACATAGTACTACTGGAAGATCCTGCAATACCCCTACTGGGCATATATCCAGAAGATATTCCATCTGGTAATAAGGACACATGTTCCACTATGTTCATAGCAGCTTTATTCATAATAGCCAGAAACTGGAAAGAACCCAGATGTCCCTCAACAGAGGAATGGATAAAAAAAAATTTGGTATATTTACACAATGGAGTACTACTCAGCTATTAAAAACAATAAATATATGAAATTCCTAGGCAAATGGATGGATCTGGAGGCCGTCATCCTGAGTGAAATAACCCAATCACAAAAGAACTCACATAACATGTACTCACTGATATGTGGATATTAACCCAGAAACCTAGACCACCCAAGATACAATTTACTAAACACAATAAACTCAAGAAGAAGGAAGATCAAAATGTGGTCACGTCACCCCTTCCTAGAATTAAGCTCAAAGCACACATTGAGGGAGTTACAGAGATCATGTGTGAAGCTGAATCCAAAGGATGGACCCAATGTCTGTGGCTGCCAGGGATCCATCCCACAATCAGCCACCAATCATAGACACTATAGCATACACCAGCAAGATGGTGCTGAAAGGGCCCGGATATAGCTGTCTCGTGGGAGACTATACAAATGCCTGGCAAACATGGAGGTGGAAGCTCACAATCAGATATTTGATGGAACACAGGGTTCCCAAAGAAGGAGCTAGAGAAAGTACCCAAGGAGCTGAAGGGGTGTTCAACCCTATAGGTGGAAGAATAACATGAACTAACTAGTACCCCCTGAGCTCATGTCTCTAGCTGCATATATAGAAGAGGATGGCCTAGTTGGCCATCATTGGAAAGAGAGGCCCCTTGGTCATGCAGACTTTATATGCCCCAATACAGGGGAACACCAGGGCCAGGATGTGGGAGCGGGAGGGTAGGGGAGCAGGGCCGGGAGGGAGGGAGGGTATAGGGAACTTTCTGGATAACACTTGAAATGTAAATGAAGAAGTTATCTAATAAATATTGGAAAAAAAATTTTAAGATGGGTGGGTGGCCTCATCCCTCAACTGGGGCCTGAGCCTATCTTCTGAAGGGAGTGTCTTACAGGTTTTAACTCTGGTTTGTTAGTTATTTTGTCTAAAGTCATCCCCATTGGTCTTGGGAACCTTTTACTTCCCTGGCATCTGGGCCTTTCTAGTGGCTACCCCCAGTTCCCCATTTCCCACTGCTACATATTTCTGTTTAATTTCCTGACCCTCTGTGTTTCTTATGCTGCTTTCTTATGTTTCTTATGTTTGCTATAGTATTGCTGTTGTTCTTTTTTTTTTTTTTTTTTTTTTCCATGCTCAAAATTAAAGACTACCAAGAATCAAACTGGAGACTGGTCCTCCTGGTTGTAATAGACACAGAGTTGAGGGTGGGGTCTGAGATAAGCTGCAAAGGGGCAGGGCAGCCCTTAGGTAAATCTGCTTGGATAAAGAGACTTTTTAAGTCCAAAGAGGGAGATTGGGAGAAGTGGGGAGGTTTTTGCTAAGTTTTATACTGTAAATTATAAGACATTGGAACTTCAAAGTTTATGAAACTTAATGTTGACAGCTTCCTCCAGCTGTGAATGGCTTCTGGAATAGTAGCAGAAGTTTGTTAAAGTTAATGCTGTCATATTTTTCAATGTTTTCTGAATAGGAGATTCTGAAGGTGATTTCAGAAGCAACACTTTTTTTTTTTTTTTTTTTTTTTTTGGTGGCAATTAGGTTGTACTTGGGAAGTTGTACCTGATGTTTTATAGGCATGAATTAGAACTATGGTTGTCTTCCACTCAAACAACTATAGAAGTAAAGCATAAGTGAAAGATTTCAAATTAAAATCCTCTGTAACTATTAAGCATTATTAAAATGCCCCACTTGATGAAGACAAATGAGTTGTCATGGTAAGTGACATTTGAGTTGCTCGATAAGTTGAGGCTGAATGAATCTTGTAAGTTGAGAAGGACGGAGTTCCAGAGAAGTGCATCCAAGTTGGGGGGGGTGGGTAGGGTCATTTCAAAGAGAAGATACAGCATGTTGGTGACTTCCCTTTCCTTCCCTCACTGAGAGTTGAACTCCATGCAAAGCTAGTCTATTATCATCTCATCACTCTGATTGGTTTGAGAACCTTCACAAACTCATTTCAGAAATTAGAATGACAATAAGATTTTTCAAAACTTCTCTAAGCCTGAGGTACTGTAGCTTATTGAGACCCTGATATGTGTCTTGGGCAGGACAGCCACAGGACTAAGTTGCTACACTTTGCAGGCATCCTATGGAAACTCCCTATATTGTTTGCCACTCCACAGACACTCAACATGCAGAGATATACTTCCTGGAAGACCCTGGATCTTAACCCTTTAGCTATGGCCCAGATAGGTCTTGTGACCTTCCAAGATTCTAGTTGGGTGAGTACAGCATAGTTATTTGTCTTACTTGGAGATTAATGCTTAAGGAGAATTTTGGTTTTATGTAAATTGTCTCGGTTTGTAATGCAGAGACATGTTTTTACTGACGTTGTTGCTATGTATGTGAAATACGGATAGTTAGGGAAAATACTGGATAATTCAGGAAGCTAAATCTTTCCTATAATGTATGTCAGACACCCAGATGAGTAAAATAAGTGTTGGAAATTTTGTGCACTATTCTCTGTAGGAGGGTCGAGTGGTTGCTGCTGTAATTGTTGACGCCTTTCTCTGCCTCTGTGTGCAAATAGCCTATAGGTTAACTTATATATGTGTGTTTGCTTCCCATCTAAAGGAGTGTAAATCATCTGCAATATCTTATCTTGCTGTCTACTACTCTTATACATGGTGAGATCTGCTTAGACAGCTTACTCTGCAAATAGAGCAACGGGCTTGGCCACTGGCTAGTGATTATCAAGTGAAGGGACCAGGCATGGCTCGGTTAGTCACAATCAGGAACTTTTCCTCTCATGTTGTGGAATGAATTCCTTCTCACCTAAAAGTAAATCTTAAACCACCAGAAGCCAGTAGGGCACATTCCAAAGGGAGAAAGAGTCAGGCCCAATGATGAAAGAATTTAAAAAATGATGCCATCTTCAAATCCAGCCATTGTCTCAAAGGCACAGGCGCACATGTCTGCTCCTTGTGCTTAGGAACATGTACAGTTTGTACCTGTACTGACCTTCATTTGATCCTACTGGTGGGCAGCAGAAATGCTATCCCCAAACCTGCTGCACTATGACATTCGGGTAATTTTAAATTGAAGGAACTTAAAAGAAATCAATCAGCTACATAGTCTTTTTGTTTTTCTTCTCAAGACCAGGAGAAGAAACCACCACACAGAAGATGGATGGCCTCCTTGTATAAGAAGAAAATGACATCTTTATTATCAAAGGTGGGTAGTTGTCATGGAGAGAATTTTGCTGAGCTAGATTTTATTAAAATAACCTAGGAAACCTTAACAATATGGGGAAAGCTTCACAAGGTACCCTACCCCTAGATGAAGACCTGTAGATAATCGATGGTTTCTAAGAGAGAACAGAGTCAGTTTTTTTTTCCCTTAATACAACGAAGCAAAACGCAATAAAACCTTTCCAGGGGCTGCAGTAAAGTCCTTGCTGCTTAAGCACGTGAACTTAAGTTTGGTCTCCAGCACTCATGTGAAAAACCAGGTGTGGTGGTATGCACTTGATATTTCAGCACTGGGAAGACGGAGGCTGGAGGATCCTCTAACCTGCTAACAAGGCCACCAGGTTGAATTAGTGAGCTCTAGGCTAATGAGAGAAACTAAGGTATGGAAGAAACGTCCATACATGCACGCACATGCACACATGTACATATAAATAAATAAAAGTAAAATAACAATTCATATCTTCCTTAATTTCACATAGTTTAGATGATGCTTTTCAATGCTTTGCTCTCTATACAAACTAGTATCACTATTTTGGGTTTCGTATTAGATCAATATGTCTGTTTTTATTCCATTAATCTGTTTTTAATGTCAGGTTAACTCTCAGGCCCGAGTGCAAGCTTTAAAGAGAGTAGAGATGCAGTTTGTTTCTTCTAGCCTATAGTTTTCTAAAGTGGCCAAACTTTCCCTCATGTCCCTGAGTGAGGGCCATTTGTAAAGTACTGCAATGCTTTTCTCNGCCTTGCCAAGCAGGGCCTGAAGGTGGCTGAACTATATTAATCAGGCTGCCTTGGCCACCTGTAAAGTAATAGATTAAGCTACTATCCTGGTGTTAGAAAAATGGCTGTTGGCTTCTCTCTGCAGCGTACCTAAAAGAAAGCCATGGCATGTCAGGTAATCAATACCTATTAGGGTAGAGATCAATATGTACAACCAGGTAATCCTCTAATTAGATTTTCTCCATTCCAGAGTGAAGTTTACCTGTACAGCAGTTTTTCCTTCCAAGGTGAGAGCATTCCTGCAGGGACAGTCATTGTCACTTTGATCTCCCAGGGGCTAGCTGATGTGAGGAGTCCAGTGCTTGGCGCTCACATTTGTGCATGTACATTTTTAACCACATCATCAGATGCCTTCAGTTTTTACTTCTGTTATGTTTCTGTGTTGATCTAAGGTCAGATGGATTGCCAAATGTGGAGCTGACCAATCAACTTAGTAAACAAGAAGTGGCTAAATGATCTATCCAATTATTAAAGCAATTCATAAATTAACTCAACTAGTTAGGTGAAGTTGTACAGACTTTACTTAAGATCCTATAACTGTGTGTGGGCTTTGCATTTGTTGGAGACAGATGATCAGGCATATAACAATTATATATATTATACATATGTATACATACATATACATAACCTGTGGTTTTTGTGTGAAGTTTCTTATTTTAATAAGTGAGAGAGCTAAGGTAGAAAGGCATTCCAAAGCTCTCCTGTAAGACAGCTGTGGTGATGCCAGACTTAGGGCCATTTTCACCTTTGTAGTCTCCTGAGGATTTATGACCAAGTCTGACTATATCAGTTCTGAGCTGAAAAACTCTTGAAAGGTCAGACGGGGATCAAACAAAGGCAAAGTAATGCTGTAACTGTGGCTGTTAGGGTGAGCTGAGAGAAGAATTATGGCCAGCTGCTTTTCCGCACTCTTGAAATGATAAATGTTCTTCCCTGAGTAGAACCTTAGTGTTCAAAGCATTTTCTGTGTGTGCATTGAACATGACCTTAGTTAGTGGAAAATTTCCCTAATAATACTGACAATACTGGCTCTTTTCTTCTCCAAGGAAAGGAAAATGTTCCACATTAAAAAACTGAACCAACTAATGACAAGAACAAGGGGACTCTAGACCGAATAAACAAATTGTAGCTTCTCACTTGTAGAGTACCCCCTACCTCCATAGCTTAATTGTAATTAGAATCCAACTACTTACATGTGGGTCATATCACTTCCAAAGGCCATGGCAGCTCTGTCACAGTGATGGGGGCTGCCAAGTCCTGCTGGGGGCTCTTGTCTGAGTGATGGCCCAAGGCCTGGAGACATTATCTATGAACAGCTATCTTTAATTCAACTTTGTAGGAACGAAGGGCAATGTGTGGAGGGACATATATCTCTCGCTCTAATGCAGCAATTTCTAAATCTTTCCTTACAACATGAGGAATTGTGGTAGGATTACATCAGAATACAAAATTGATGAGAAAATAAAATATAGTACTACCAGCCTTACTCTAAGGAACACTTAAACTATTACCATTATTATAAAGGAAAGCAAACAATTACAAACTAAAAGAGCAGAAAAAATTTACCAAGATCAACTTCACTAAAATTCATTAACTAGTAACAAAACACATGCAATGAACTTTTGCATTGTATTGGTGATCTTTCTTTCTCTTTGTATGTGTGCATACATACTTGTGTGTATGCATGTGTGTACATGGGTATGTGTGTGTTTGTGTGTGTGTGTGTGTATGTGTTTGTGTCTATGTTTGTACATGTGTGTGTACCTGTATACATGTGCCTGTGCCCATGGAGGCCAGAGGACCACTTCAGGTATTGTTCCTCACTATCTACTTTGTCCATTTGAGGTCTCTTCACTGCTCTAGGGAGCCTTGCCAATTACAGTCACCAATCACCTGTTTCTACCTCTTCAGTACTGAGATGTTGTAATAGCTCCCATACCCACCTTGTGTCCCTGGGTGCTGGGAACCGAACTCATGTCCTCATGCTCATTATGTACAAGTGATTTTTAGACTGAGATAGGTCTCTAGTCCCTGTGATTTGCTTTTACAAGCAAAACCAACTGTCCCTTCCTTAGTAAATCACAACGCTCACATTGTGAAGGCTTTTACTCCCCCCCCTTTCACTGACTTATCAAAGTAGGATTGTATTTAAGACAGATGTGATAGTTATCCAGGAATGAATAAAGCAAGGTTATGCTTTATCTCTGGCATTGACTTTTGTCCTAGAGATGTGTCAGTGTCAGGGGACACATAATATTCTTTCTTTCACTCTTTTCTTTCTTTCTTTCTTTCTTTCTTTCTTTCTTTCTTTCTTTCTTCTTTCTTCCTTTCTTTTCTTTGTTTGAGATGGGCTCTTACTATGTAGCCTTAGCTGGCCTGATTCACTATGTAACCCAGGCTGGCCTCAAACACACAGAGACATGCCTGCCTCTGTCTGCTGAGTACAGGGATTACATGTGTACACCCTCACAATAGGTAATATATGTATTCCCTCCCTACAGGTCAGCCTCTGCTATTCATTCTGGTAACTTTGGCCTTAGAAGCTAATCATCTTTGAGGAGATATAGGATTTAGAAAACTCAACCTGGCATTGATATGGCGCTCATCCCCAGAAAGCAGCTCTTATAGGAGCAGAAGGCACTATGGAAAAATCTAAGGGAGAAGAGAAATAAGCAATCATACCCAGGTGCAAAGCTCGAGAACCACAACAGTGACTGTCCCAGCAAAGTATCCACAATGGTGCAATAGTGGCACTTACTTTGGGTGTAACCATCAGATATCTAATTGGGGTTAAGACCTTCTCAATAAGAAAGCATTAACACACAGTACTGTAAATCTAGCCAACTACATATGGCTGGAGAGGTCATAGATCCTAGAGAAGAACCTACTCTTGTCACTTTCCCAAACCAATATAACTTATGACAGTGTTCAAAATACTCGCACAAATTAGGGTAGCTCTCCAAAGGGGCTTCTTTTTACAGAAGATGAAGGCTACTACAGAAACCTACAAATGCACTGACTAAATTCCTGCACACTGCCTTACCCATTCGTATATTTACACCTTGGCACCTAAGACTCAGAGATCATCATGGAAGAGGAGGAGGAGTGATTGCAAAATCTAGAAGACGAGGATGCCAGCTGAGAGTGCTGGGCTTAAAAGCAGGGGCCACCACACTCAGATTTAGTACATTAATTCTTTTCTTGCTTCTTCAGCACCAGTATTCCACTCCCCAGTGGCAGATTTAGGTTTTCTGGGGGCCCATAGCTTCTTCAATTTGGGAGAGGCTTTCTTAACAGAACATAAAATTATGGGGTTTATAAATATATGTACTTATTTACAATCAGGAATGATATAATACAGCTTGTTAGAGATTCTTGTTGCTTTATTCAGAAGTCTATTTTTGTATCATAAATGCTTACATGGAATAATTCATGTTGTGCAGCCTGGCTTTGATTAACTACACAGGTCAGCCTACAACTAATAGGTAGAAAGGCCAGTGCAAGCAGAGGCCCTAAACTCAGGGACACTAGTTTCCTAGCAGATCATTCCAAGTCCTTTGCTGACTCTGAATGAATGATCTTGATCTGACTTTAAATTTCAGCGTAGAAGAGAGAAAATGTGTGTTTGTGTGCATGTGTGTGTGTGTGTGTGTGTGTGTGTATGTGTGTGTGTGTGTATGCATGTAAAAGGGATGGATTGAGACCCATGTTTCAAAACTGCCACTTTTCTTTTCTCAGGTATGTTCTTATGACATTTATATCTGCTATTATTTATGAAGAGACTGCTCTGCTAAAAGGCAGCATGGCTCTGTATGAGTTTACTGACCATCTTGGAATGTAGCAAGGGCTAGAAACACACACCAGAGCAGACCAGGACCAGAGCAGATGTGCACACTCCTAGGCAGAATTGTTATCCAGTGGGGCCAGGATGCAGGTTGATTAAGGTCAGAAGCCAGATATTGGAAAAAATTGTAGATAACCCATCATGGCTAATTGTCTCTGTTTTGGGGCAAAGACATCTGGCACTGTTCTCCGCATAGAGTTCTTGAGTAAGTTGTTTTCTGTGTTTGCCTTGGTCTCTGGTCAAATTTTGTTCAAAGAATTTGTGTTACAGTGTTATTTTTATAGCTAAAAGAGGTAAATTCTATGTGCATAAAAATTAATGAATAGTTGGTATTGTAGGTCTGATCTTGTATTAATTTTATTGCTAATGCCTGAATATAGGACTTGGCACACACACACACACACACACACACACACACACACACACACACACACATATATATATGTATATATATATATACATATATATATATATATATATATACAGTTGTTGAACTGTGCTGAGTCACCTATCATGTGATAGTCATATAGGTGTCTCTAATATAGATAGATAGCTGGACTGATTGGTGTATAGATAAGTATATCTATGTATATGTGTATCATATTAACTTATTTATTTGCTTTTGAAACTCAGTGTGTAGGATCAGGCCAGAGAAGCTTAAGTAGCAAATAGTTGCAGTTCTCAGTCAGGAAGTGTGAGGCAGTAGCAAGGAACTGCCTCCTCTGTAAGCCCTGAGAGGCAAAGACTGGATCAGCTGCAGAAATGAAGAAGGCTCAACATATACATAAGAAAGAACAGAGATGAGGATTAAAATTTGAATCTCAATTAGAATTAGAATCACATCCTAAATACCCTTCCCACTTAAAGTGGAGAAAAAGCAAGTGATTTTCCCGAAACATTTATCACTATTTGTTTTTATGCTCCTAACTATTAACAAAGTGAGACTTGGCTAATGCCTTCCTGGGAATAGACTCAAGTATTCAGCTGGCTTTGCAGTTGCACTGTTTGTCCTGAGGGCGCCTTTTGTAAGGGATAATGAAGTATTTTCACTGGTTCTCTGTTTGCTTCCTGACTTTGATGTCCTTAAATACATTTTTTTTGGTGTCGCCTTTGATCCACTGAAGCCTGAAGCTTCCCTCTATTTCATGGAGACAGTGGAGGTTAGTACAGCTTTGAATGATAGACAGCATTGGCTGTATAGCAGACAGCAGAGCACAGGGACCAGAAAGGCTTTGGTCACAGATACAGAGGAGACTGAGCCATGGCTCAGGCATTTACTTAGCACACTGCCTTATATATACTACATCTCTCACTTAAAGTCGCAGTTTTCTCATTGGTAGACAAGGCTAACATTACTGTAGCTCCTCACAGAGTGACACTGGGGATTAAAAGAAACAAAGCCAAAGAAATCATTCAGTGCAGTGCTATTCAGAGACTATGTCAACACAGAGATTAGCAGTTTGTCAGGAAGCTGGAAGTCAACTGAATGCAACCTTCTTACAACTTGAGGATGAGAGAGGAACCAGTGTACATCTGAGATGGTTTGGCAGGAGTGCCAGCGATGGAGGGGTGGTGAGCAATATATTTGGTGTAGATAGTGTGACAGGGTATACCCAGGTCTGAAAAAGTTAAAGAGCCAGGCATCATTAGTGCTCCATGCCTCACATCCCAGGACATGGGAGGCTCAGGCAAGAGGAATATGATTTTGATATCAGTCTGAGCTATAGAGGAAGAATATGCCTCAAGTGACAAGAAATGGCCCAGCAGGTAAGTTAGCCATCTATAGACAACTGTGGTATGTTTCTGAACATAAAATATAAAATAAGAAAACCTGTTTAGAATTTGATTTTTAAGAGCTAGGAAATTCCCTTCAGAGATTGCTGTTTTCATGTATCACATCTTCAAACTATGTTGGGTAAGAATTATTCTACCCTTTAAAACATGATATAACCCAGAAATTTAAAAATTAGTGATTTAAAAATAAAAGTGAAACACTTGATTACCTTTGAACTCATATCTGCTGCCTTGCTTGTCTGCTTGAACTATGTAGGCTGTCTCAGAGCAGGCACATGCTGAGCTATGTAGTCTGATCAGGACTTCTGAGTAGAGGGTATAACACTGCCATGAAGGACAAGCATGCAGGCAGTGCATAGGCTAGTCACTGCCATGAAGGACAAGCATGCAGGCAGTGCATAGGCTAGTCACTGCCATGAAGGACAAGCATGCAGGCAGTGCATAGGCTAGTCACTGCCATGAAGGACAAGCATGCAGGCAGTGCATAGGCTAGTCAGTCTACTATAACACTGCCATCAAGGACAAGCATGCAGGCAGTGCATAGGCTAGTCAGTCTACTATAACACTGCCATGAAGGACAAGCATGCAGGCAGTGCATAGGCTAGTCAGTCTACTGGATCTTGATTTCTACTGCTTTTATCCACCCTTTTCTTTGCAAGATGCTTTGCCCACCATGAAGCTGTCAAAGGAGAGATGAAACCAAGTCTTGAGCCAGTAAGATGGGAAGTCCCATGGCAAGGTCTGGAAATCCAGAGTTTAAACTTTTCTATGTAGCTTCTGCTGCAGCTGTATGGAAGGTTGGCTTTTGAAGACACTGATGTAGACCCTTAGATTACTAGCCTGTAAGGTGTATTACATAACATTGTTTGTGGTTTGTTAGGTCAGGTCTCAAGTTCTACTCCCCAATTTTTTTTTACACTAGAGATAGAAATTCTATATAGAAACACAGAAATAGAAATTCAACGTACAGAAGAACCCACCGAAGCAGTGTCCCGTTGTGTTAGAAGCTCTTACAGGATAAATTGGGAGCTCATGTGCCTGTGCAGCTTGCCTCAAACTCTCTCTCCTCTTGTTCTCGTCTGATGCTACCTGTGAGGCAGGGATGGCTATGAAGCAAGTAGCATCATTTGGCTGTTGCAATAGCAGAAGACTATAGTTCTGCCCACTACATTTCGGTACTGAACTAACCCAGGGAAACAAAAGAACAACAACAAAAAAATGGCACAAAGAGGAGTGATTGTATAAGATGAGCTTCAGTGGTAGGTCTCAGTCCTGTATGCCCGTGGCTCACATCTCACGGGCAACACAGGACAATTGATCTGTGTGTACCAGCATACTGCACGACTCTGTTTTCTCTCTGCAGGGGACAGATGTACTAGTGGTGTTGGCCAAGTACTATAACACACACACACACACACACACACACACACACACACAGAGAGAGAGAGAGAGAGAGAGGGAGAGAGAGAGAGAGAGAGAGAGATACAGAGACAGACACACACAAAAGAGATAGAGATATACAGAGATAGACAGTTAGACAGACAGACAGACATAGAGAGAACAAAAAAAACACACATTGAGTTTGAAACGGGAAAATACTTCCACATTAGGAAACAAGTCCAGAACAGGCTGTGAACAATTTCTGGCAGTATTTCAGGACCCAGAACTGTTCCTATGTCTAGGAGCCGGGCTGAAACCTTGTTGAGATTGCCTTTCCCACCAATGACCTTGCTAATTGGTCATTGCTGTCACGACTTCAACCTAGCTTAGATTTCCCTTTAGATGGAAATCTGCCCACATTCAAAGCAATCACTATCAAAGCTTTTCCTTTGAACTCTTCTGAAGAATAATCTGAGAACATCTGAGATTTAATTTCTCTTAAAATGCCACGGAAAGGTAGTTCTGACTAAAGTGAATCCTTTATAGTCATCAGGCAGTGGGTTGGGCTCACTTATTCAGACAAATGGACTAAAACTTTAAACATTGTTCTTTTAAACTAAGAACTTCAGAAACTTTCATATCTCTTTCTGAGCAGCTGTTTCAGAATTTTATCTATTTTATAGCATTTGTTTTCTCAGTTTTTCATGCTAAGAATGTCTGTGCAGTAAGGCCAATGCTTTAACCTTCTGAACCTGTTTAGTTTATTGCAGATGGTACTTGAAGATCATTTTATCCCCTCACCTGCTTTTATGAAACCTAGAACAAAATAAGTTTTATAAGGTCTATTTTCACAGACATTCAAGTTCCTCGGATTTTTTGGCATTACATAAATCAGTATCCTTAAATAACAGTTAAATTTTGAGTTCTCAGTATAATAAGCAAGTATTAGGTCACCATTTTTAAAAGAACATTTTGAAATGCTGAAGTGGAACTAGCTTTAAGGACTTAAATGATAACACGGTCTCAGGCCTTGAGGTGGAGGAAGCCTATCATGCCGTTCGTGACAGGGACTGTCTTAGTTAACTCGTCATGTCAATGCCTTCTTCCTCATTGTAAAGATCTTGCCTCAGCCACAGAATTATTCTTAGCCCATGTCCTTTTTTTCCAGATGCCAATGCCGCTATGAGCCAGAAGAGACTGAAGAAGCATCTAGTCCTTCATACGAGCATCCCTCATGGTCTCAGGATGGGACACATGAAAACCTTGGATTGTCTGTTAGCTAACTGCTTCTTTCCTTTCCAGGAAAGCTCTATGTCCATGAAAACGTGACTGGTCTAACTCTACAGTAGTATGTACCCTTCCCACGTGATCAGAGAGCTCTTTGAATAGAACAAGAGGAGAGAGAGTCCTGTCTTCGTTTCAAGACTAAAAGAACTAAGGTAGAGACCTGACATTATAAGTTCCATGAGGATTAAAATATGAGGTTTTTGCATGTGTGTGTGAGTGTGTGCATATGTGTGTGTGCGTGCATATGTGTGTGCATGCATATGTGTGTGTATGTGTGTGTGTGTGTGTGTGTGTGTGTGTGTGTGAGAGAGAGAGAGAGAGAGAGAGAGAGAGAGAGAGAGACTTTCTACAGAGACCTTGCTTTCCTCACAATGCAGAACAGAAAGGCCTCAATCTCCAAGAAACCTGCCTCTGCCTCCTGAATTCTGGGACTAAAGGTGGACACTTCTACCATGCTACAGCTTCTTGGGTTTTAATTTGTCAAAGAAATGCTGAACCATAATTAATAATTAGTATGTCTCGAAATGGTTACAACATAGACCACAATAGTTGTTAACTAAAGAGTTATTAATTTAAAAATATTAAAATACATTTTAAAACACTCAGAATCGTTCTGCAATAACAAAATTAAAACAGCACACACATCTAAGAAAAATGTACAGTACTTCTTACTGCATGGTAAAACAAAATAAATTTAAAGTTAAAAAAGTACCAGGCTGGGGATGTGGCTCCATGGTGGGTGTGGTGTGTGTGTGTGTGGGGGGGGGTTGCTGGCATCTACAAACCTCAGATAAACCCTCCCCAGAATCATTGGTTATACAGTGGCATTAGCAGTACCACATTTGTCCTCTCTTAGTAAATAAAAATTTGTACGTGAAAATTCTTCTCAAAATGTACAAGTCTGTTTGTAGATCAGCACCTTCTGTAAGTCAAATACAAGGAGATTATATGATGGAGATGGGGAACAATTCCTACATTCTGTGACACCAGTGCTGTTCATCTGAGAAACACAGTAGTGGGCTCTGTTTATCCCACCAATGGCTGGTCCAGACCTGCCAGAAAATATAGATGTGTTCTTTATTCCCAGTAGCCTGTTGCTAGCTCAGGGATTTAAGCAGAAATTCCGAAAATAACATTCTCTTTATCTGAGAGAATTTTGCAAAGGCAACTTGGTCAGACCTTTCCTCTTTTCCTCTGTCTCCTCTCTCCCCATTCTCTCTTTTAAATTTTATGTACTTTAAATAAATTATGATCACAACATATACCACCTTCCCCTTGTATTTCTTCCCCATAGACCCTCCCAAATCCTCTCCTCCTCTTTCCATTCCTCTCTGTTACTTTTATTAATAATACTCCTATAATACTCCTTTCCTTTCTTTAGTTACTATTATATATATATTATATATATGCATACATGGATACCTGCACATGCTGAATCAGTTGTATGTAATAGTTATAGGACTGATCATTTTGTTTTGGATAACCAGTTAGGGGGCTGATCCCAGGGAGAGGCTAATTCCTTCAGTGGTCATTTAGTTGCCTGTAGTGTTCTTTAGTGGTGGAATCCCATGAGATCTTTCCATTTTACACATTGATGTATCTTTTTATATTGCTATAGTTCATATCTCATTTATGTACACACCTATATAGAAGAATGTGTCACAATAGGCATCCTGATATTCTGAATCTTACACTCTTTCAACTCCCTCTTCCATAATGTGCCCTGAGCCACTGATACAAGAGTGTGATATATATGTATCAATTGAAGCTGAATGATCCATTGATCTCTGCATTGTGTCCAGCTGTGGTTAGCTGTGGTTCCTTGTGTTGGTTTTCATCTACTATGAAAAGAAGCTTCTTTGATGAGAGATGATAGTTACATCATTCTGTGGATAAAGGCTAACACTGAGAATGTTGTTAGGAATTATGCTGGTCTAGCAAAATGACAATAGTGTATTCTCTTCTGAGATCCATGATCTCATTAGTTCCAGGAAATTGGCTAGGTTTCTAGTACCAGGCATTATTTTTGTCCAGATAATATTGCTTTAAGTCCAATTAGACAGTTGTTGGTTATCGCCAACATATGAGTGTCTTTTATTGCACATAAAGAAGCCCTTTTCCCATTTCCCGTATCAGATCACTCTGTTCTATATCCTGCTACTCCTCTTTACACTTCTCTCCCTTCTTCTGTATTTATTCCCTCCCTTCTCTAAAGAGCCTCTGTTCTATTTCCATGATCAGATTTCTTCCCAACTTCCCTATCTTGGTAACAATCCCATTTTATTTTCCTGGCTTCTGTAGTCACTACAGATTATGCACTTGCATCTGAAGATCTCAAGAGAGGAGTCTCCAATGAGAGAGGACATGCAATGTTTGTTTTCCTGGGTATGGACTACCTCACTCAATGTGATCTTTTCTAGTTCCATTCATTTACCTACAAAGTTTATGATTTGAATTACATTTTTCTTTACAGCTTAATAGTACTCCAGAGTATACATGTATCTCATTTTAATTAACTATTCATCAGCTGTAGGACATATAGATTGTTTCTACTTTTTATCTATTGTGAATAGAGCAGCCATGAACATGGCTGAGCAAGTATATGCAAAGTAGGATATTGAGTGGCATCAGCTGTAGGACATATAGATTGTTTCTACTTTTTATCTATTGTAAATAGAGCAGCCATGAACAGGGCTGAGCAAGTATATGCAAAGTAGGATATTGAGTGGTTTGCGCATGTACCAGTGGCTGAGTCATATGGTAGATTTATTTTTAATTTCTTTGAGAATTCTGCACACTACTTTCCAGAATGGAGGCACCAGATTGCAATCAACCAATAATGAATGAAGGTTCTCTTTTGCCTACAACTTTTTCCCCAGCATTCCTTATTATTTTGTTGCTCTTTGCCATTGAGACTGGGGCAAGCTGAAATCTCCCTTTTGTTTTTATTTGCATACTTTTTAACTGCTAAGGATAATGAATGCTTTTTGAGGTATTTCGTAATCCTTTTATTTCTATTGAGAACCCTCTGCATAGACCCCTATCCCATTTTGCTTTAGACAGGTTGTTTTGTCATTGTTTGTTTGTTTTCAGGAGGGGTTTTCCTTGTATTTTCTGGCTATTAATCCTTGTTGGTTGTTAATATAGCAAAGATTTCCTCTCCTTTGGTGGGTTTCTTCTTCTCTCAATTGAGTGTTTCCTTAGCTGCTTAACAGCTTTTAATTTTATGGAGGTCCCAGTTGTGAATTTGGCCTTCATTCCTGGCCAACAGGAGTCCTAGTCAGATAGTTCCTTCCTACATCAACATCATGTAGGTAAGATACTGCCTGTGTGTTCTTCTAGAAGTTTCTAAAATAACAAATTGAAGTCTTTGATCCACTTAGATCTAATTATTGTATCGGATGATAGACATGAGCCTAATTTCACTCTTCCAGCACCACTGTTTGAAGATGCCCCCAGGCTGATGCATGACTGTCACAGCAGGAGATGTTGATTGTGATTTTAGAGGTCATATCTCTACCAAACCTTGTAGAGTATTGCTTCTGCAGAATCCGCTCAATGGAATTTAAAGAGAAATGACCTTTATCTTTATCTGCAGCCACTGTGATTTAGTCCTGGTTGAACAGCTGAACTAATGTCCTAATATAGTCACTGTATGAAATACATAAAACTTATACTCCTTATCATTATGATTATTTGATATCTGAAGACACTAATGATCTTAGAAATAAAAAGAGATAGGAAGTTATGATGGGAGATTTGCTAATATAAACAGAATGGTTAACATTACATCTGGGAGACTCTGGCAATCATATATGCTTGTGTGTCAGAAACTGCTGAGATACAGAGATGTAAAAAGGGGAAAGTCTGGCTTATTTTATGTGAGGTTGATACCTGATCTCCTGTCTCTGGAGTTAGTGGAAGTTTTTAGTTTCTTTTGTTGATTCTTATTAGAAAGGGATACTGTCCTCTCATTTATCCAGTAGTCTCCCTTGGACAATTACCTCTGTACACTGACAAATTGTTACAGCTCTGGGAGAAGGGAATGTACCAGAGGCTACTAACAGACAAGAAAGATCAACAAAGGAGTAAGAGACATGTTTTGCTTTTTTTCGGGAAACTTTGTCTCCTTCTCACTCTATAGCTTACAGAACTTAGTTAAAATATACTGGTTTCTCTTTTGACCCTGTTAATGTTTTCTGTGCTATCTTCTCATTGTTCCAGCAAAGGGAAATTATGACACGCAGAATGTGGTAGGGCACAGAAACATGGGTGGACATTGACTGATTTATGATGGAGGTGAATGTTACATAAGGGGAAATTAATTGAAAAAGAGGGTTGGGAAGGACTTATATGGCGAAGTGGTAGGCAGGGTTAAGAATTCAGAAGTGTAGCCTGGCATGGTGGTGCACGACTTTAATCCAAGCACTCGGGAGGCAGAGGCAGGCAGATTTCTGAGTTCGAGGCCAGCTTGGTCTACAGAGTGAGTTCCAGGACAACCAGGGCTACACAGAGAAACCCTGTCTTAAAACAAAACAAAACAAACAAACAAAAGAAAAAGAATTCAGAAGTGTATTAAACCATTCCTGCATCCTTGGCATGAAGCCTACTTGGTCATGATGGATGATCGTTTTGATGTGTTCTTGGATTCAGTTTGCTAGGATTTTATTGAGTATTTTTGCATCGATATTCATGAGAGAAATTGGTCTGAAGTTCTCTCTTTTTTTGGATCTTTGTGTGGTTTAGGTATCAGAGTAATTGTGGCTTCATAGAATTAATTGGGTAGAGTACCTTCTGTTTCTATTTTGTGGAATAGTTGAGGAGAGTTGGAGTTAGGTCTTCTTTGAAGGTCTGATAGAACTCTGCACTAAACCCATCTGGTTCTGGGCTTTTTTTGGTTGGGAGACTATTGATGACTGCTTCTATTTCTTTAGAGGAAATGGGACTGTTTAGATCAATAATCTGATCCTGATTTAACTTTGGTACCTGGTATCTGTCTAGGAAGTTGTCCATTTCATCCAGATTTTCCAGTTTTGTTGAGTATAGTATATATACTTAAACATACTAAAAGCAATCTACAGCAAACCAGTAGCCAACATCAAATTAAATGGAGAGAAACTCGAAGCAATACCATTAAAATCAGGAACTAGACAAGGCTGACCACTTTCTCCCTACCTAATCAATATAATGCTTGAAGTCCTAGCCAGAGCAATTTGACATCAAAAGGAGATCAAGGGGATACAAATTGGAAAGGAAGGAGTCAAAATATCACTATTTGCCGATGATACAATAGTATATATATATATATATATATATATATATATATATCCCCCAAAATTCCACAAGAGAACTCCTAAACAACTTCAGTGAAATGCTGGATATTAAATTAACTCCAACAAGTCAGTGGCCTTTCTCTACACAAAGAATAAACAAGGTGAGAAAGAAACTAGGGAAGCAACACCCTTCACACTAGTCACAATAGTCACAATAGTCACAATAGTCACAAATAAGAGAAAATACCTTGGTGTGACTCTAAGCAAGTAAAAGATCTGTATGATAAGATCTTCAACTCTCTGAAAAAAGAAATAGAAGAAGATCTCAGAAGATGGAAAGATCTCCTATGCTCATGGATTGGTAGGATTAATATAGTCCAAATGGCTATCTTGCCGAAAGCAATCTACAGATTCAATGCAATCCCCATCAAAATTCCAACTCAATTCTTTACAGAATTAGGAAGGGCAATTTGGAAATTCATCTGGAATAACAAAAAAGATAAAATAGCTGAAACTATACTGAACAGTAAAAGAACCTCTGTTTTTGTTGTTGTTGTTGTTTGTTTGTTTGTTTTTAAAAAAAAACCGTACTTCAAAATAAAAGTGAAGAATAGTAAATGTTGAGAAGCAATTTTTGACCTATAGTCAGAGAATAGCAGCTTGAGGTCATGACTGACTCTGCACAGAATTGCACACATGCTGAAACCCATTCCAATTAGGAGGAACAGAACTGCTCAAGGCAGGACTGCAGCCAGTAGAACAATTCAGCCGTTTGTATATATCAGCAGGTGCCAACCAATGTTCCTACTAACATCAGTGTATATTTTTTATTTATTGGTTTGATTGTGTTTTTCAGACTGGCCTCCTATTGTTCCCCAGAGGCAAATTTCTTATACTTTTCTCAACCCATCTATATATATTTTAATGTTTATGAGTTCATGACACCTTTCTAAGAGGTGATAATATACACATAAAACTGTCACAAAAAGTTTTTATAGATGAGGAAGTGCAATATGCTTGAGGTTACAATCATACCAGATGTTGTCAACATGCAGTATGTGTTTGAAACAAAGCTCAGGAGACAATACCAATGCCGACCTTTTTCAGTTATACATATATTATTTTCTTTTACTTATCTTTCAAGAAAAATTAGGACTAAAAAGATGACTGTCTTAGTTAGGGTTTTGCTACTGTGAACAGACACTGTGACCAAGACAACTCTTATAAGGACAACATCTAATTGGGGCTGGCTTACAGGTTTAGAGGTTTAGTCTATTATCATCAAGGTGGGAGCATGGCAGCATTCAGGCAGGTATGGTGTAGGAGGAGCTGAGAGTCCTACATCTTCATCTGAAGGCTGCTAGCAGAATATTTGCTTCCAGGCAGCTAGGACTAGGGTATTAATGCCCATGCCCATAGTGACACACCTACTCCAATAAGGCTACACTTCCTAACAGTGTCATTCCCTGGGCCAAGCATATACAAACCATCACCATGACAGGGGATAGAAGAAAGAATGATGGTAATAGAAAATTGGTAAGGGGTTGAAAGACAGCATCACATCAAGGGGTGACAATTTGTCTGGACTTCTATATTCTTTTCAGCTCCTGAGCTGGTGCCACAATGGCAGTCATACCCTGTAAAAATAAGCCTTTCCCTCTACTGCATCACTTTCTGCTTAGGGAAGCCATTTCATCTGATGTTTCTGTGATCCGTGATTATATTTGCTCCAACTTGTCATGCTTTCCTGATAACTACATTTACCTTCCTGTCTGCTACTGACATTTATGACATCTGTTTGCATACCTGAGTAGAGGTCATAGATCTCCTTTATAGTAGGCAGAACAATTCCCCTACCCACTCCACACATCTGTGAATATACTACATTATACAGTGAAACAAAATTAAAATTGCAGGTGGAGTTGACCTTGACATAGCTATTTTACAGCGGAGAAAATTATGCTTAGTTATCAAAAATACCCAAGTATAGCCATGAGGGTTTCTATCAGTGTAAGAGTGATTCATAGGAGGATGTCACAGTGATGCCTTGCATTGAATTTGTGGCTTTGAAGACGGATGGTAAGAGTTATAGATCAAGAAGTGTTGGATGCCTCTGAAAAGTGGGAAATCTTAGGAATATCCAGCCTAGGATTGATAAATGGGATATTGTTTAGCCAATATCTGAGTTTTAACTTGGTGAGATCGGAGTCAGAGTTTTAGTGGGTACAATTGTAAAATAGTAAGATTGTGGTTTTGTACTTCTGAACCTAAGGTTTAAGGAACATAGCAGAAGATGGGATGCAAATATTCTAAGATCATGGGGTTTGCTACGAGATCCTGTATCCTAGAAACGTCAGATGTTACAACTATGAAGTCTTACTATGAGCAAAGGATAACATCAATGTTACACTTAACAGAGGAAAGCACATGTAACATCAACCCCACACAGTGTACAATAGGCAACTGAGGAATGCTGGGAAAGGGACAGGTGTCCTTCCCCAGGAAGAAGACATGGATTGGCTGTCCAAGGCCAAATGGCTGGCCCTGAAAGCATAACTATAGATAGCACTGAATGTATGAAATAGGTAATATTTAGGAATATCAAGTAGTATAAAGTAGAAAAGACCAATTGTTAGCTATTGATATATTGATTTATTTAGAGATTTATTTAAAGCACTGATTGTACTGCCTATTTACCAAGCATGACTTCACTGGCTACCTAGAATAGAATTCTCTGGAGAAATAGAGGAAACAATAGGTTATTGCCCTTTCCCTGCTGCCTGTCATGCATGCTTCTGCAGAATTTGGCTTGCTTGTTTGCATCACCAGAGGATACCTCTCATTGTTTTTGGAGTACTTTTGCAGAAAGATTCTCACAGTAACAACCAATATATACTTATATACGCTCCCTGGGACTCACATATCACAGCCTTATAGTGGACATGAGCTAGACCTCTCAGAATTTTGGAGGAAATAAGAGTCCCTTGATACAGACTATCTAGATCTGAAAAGATACTTGACAACATTTAAACGTCATTGTATTGTGGGCAGATGAACAGACAGAACCTTGTACTTAGCACTCTTTCTCCACTTTAAAGGTAAGGTGAAATAATCTGGTACATTCTCTGTAAAGACAGTCCTCCCTTCCTTCTTCCCTCCCCACTCCACTGTCTGCTATAGTAAATTTAATTCCTGGGCCTCTCCATGTCAATAAGGTTTGTTTGTTTATTTATTTATTTATACCACTGATTTACCTACACCCTCGGTACAAAGGACTCATTCTCCATAGTCAAATCTGCTTTTGATCTGAGAAGGAGGAATAGGATGGGTGAATGATGACAACCTGCCATGCATGCTGACTGTTCTTTCCCAAGGGGAGATACATCTGGATTCTAGTCCAGGGTCTCTTCAAATAGGGTGTATGCTGGCACAAGGGCAATGACTGTGTTTGTTCAAAGGAAATGCTTTCTTTTAGAAATCTACACAAATTGTTTGCTAATGTGGATATTGCAGATGGCACACCCCAGCAGTATGTCAGCATTAACCTGATCCTTGACATTACGGAGTAATTTAAATTCCAGCATAACCCAAAAAAGAGAAAACAATGGAATTTGTTGTTCTGCTACATTTTGAAATCCCGTATTCCTGACTGTAATTGGGCCACAAGAAGGAGCCATCCATAATATTCTCTGACAAGCTCATGTGTTAATTGGAAAAAACAAATTCCTAAGTGAGTGACACACTGTCCCCTAGTGTCCTGTATATCCTATTATTTGCCAATTTCCATCTTATCAGCTAGACTTACTTAATGCTTCGGGCCAAGGTACTGCAGTATCTCTTAATTAACTAGTTGCAGAGAGCTAATTATTTTACCCAAAGTATCTCATCAGTATACAAGGAATATTGACTTCAAGCTGAAAAACGCCTCTGAGCCTTTTTGAAACATCATAAAGCTTCTGTTAGACGAGCTATCTTTTCAAACATGGAGGACAAGAGGAATACATCACAAAAGAAACCAAGTGATACCTCCCTTTCCCTTTCTTTCCCTCTGTTCTTAGGTCCAACGAGCACTCAGGGAATTTGGTGGAAGAATTTGCCTTTTCCAACCCACCCACTCCACCAGTGAACAAATAGCCTTTGAAAAGCCACTGCACCCTTTCTGCCTGGGTTCCCATTCTGAACTTTCTGACCAGGCAAGATGGGCAGAGCTGCCTGCTGGTGAATCTACAGCCTGCTAAAGCTACTGGAAACCTTCCTGAGGAACAATTTCTATGCTTACCTTTCATGTACCAGTCTCTTTGGTCTAGGTGAAGCCTTAATTCAGCTTTGCTGACTGAAGTATATTCGTGGCTTCCTGTAGAAGGCTGAGCTTACTCTCCTCACTAAACAGAGATTGGCAGGTGAGGAGGAGGGCATTACAGATGGCTAGCTACTTAAACATGGAGATGCCTGATTGTGGAGCTCTGCCAAGAAAACTGTTCTCTGTCTTCTCACCAGACTGTCTAGCTGGACCTGGGTACTTTATGAGAGATCCAGGTCAATCCTCACACATGGAAAACTAGAGATTCTTCTTAATCTCTCAGTTGAGAAACTTGAAGTGCCTTCAAAACAAGACAAGGGGCAAAGTACTCCTGAGGGAAAAGAGGCAAAGCGAAGCACTTCCAACTCAGAACAGGCAATCTTTCGGAAGAGTGTTTTCCTGCCTGCCTCTGCTGGGTCAGCAGATCAGCAATGCAGAAGGGCTTGCTGGGATTAAAAATGATTCTCTTTTTATTCTTCAGTGTTTTACAGCTGCAACATATCTTGGTTAAAATGAACATCTCTCACACAATGCTATTCCCTCCTTTCTGCCTCTTTGTGAATTTAATAAATATCACAATCATTCTTTCTCCTTCTAGAAGAACATCTTATATAATAAATTGTGTTACAAGAGAATACCAATGGATCACCCAAAAGTCAGTGTGCCTGCATATTAGAATTGCCTAAAAAAATCTGAAATCATGCCTGGGACACACAGACACAAATTACTTGGTGTCTCTAAGGAAGGGGGCAAGCACCAAGGTCAGCATCAGTGCTTTTAAAGGTATCCTAGAATGTCTAGCAGTATATCTATAACTGTAACAAGCCTCAGAGTTATTTGGGAATCTTGTTCAAATGCTGATTCTGATGGAAGGCCTAAATGGTGGTTATAGGCTGTATTCTTGCGCAGTGACTTCATCTGTAGTGTGATGGAGGGGTGAGGCTTCTGACTAGCTCTTCTCAAGCTTTGGTCCCTAGATCTCTGACATCCACATCATGCTTGTGATTTGATTACAGAGCCCAGACATGTTTTTTTTAAAGCAGAACTTCAAGGTGATTCCAGTGTGGATCAAAGTAAGAACTGCTGCTGAATGATCTTCCAGAGTCTAGCTCTGTGGTAGGTTGTGAGAGGAAAGACATAGCCCACAGTGATCCACAGAGAGGATCCAAGTATTGGCAGGATACCTGTGGAAGTAAGAGATCAGTCTACAAGAATTCCCCCCCCCCCCGCCCCAGAAGTACAACCAGATGTATGTGGCAAATAGCGAGCTACCCCAAAATGGTGATGTGTTTGGGAGCATGAAATGCCAATCGGAATCTGGGATGATGAATCAGGCTGATGCTCCACTGGACCAAATCCTGATGGTCATGGTTTCTTCTTCTAATATCTTCTCTTATCAAAATACATATATTTTCCCTGTCTTTGCACACAGCAGAGCAGTTTTGGAAAAGTTTTAGGATGAGGTTACTTGTGTTAGAATTCTGGCTTATTTGACTGTATAATAAGGCATTTTAGACTGTATTGGTTTCAATTTCCTTGTCATGTAAAATGAGACAAATCTATTAATTGTAATCACCTGTAGATGGTTTTGATAGGAAAGAGATAATGGGTGTACCATGTGGAGAACATTGCTGGGGCTCAGGAAATATTCCTCAAATAAAGCTGCCACTGTCCTTGTTTCCTGTCTGCATTTCTTCCGTTGCATCCACTAATCACTGCCACGAGTCTGGAATCCAGTCCAAATGTGTGACACTCATTGCTGTGGTGAGTTACCATCATGGTTAATGGACCAACCTAGCCCTGGTGGACCCTGTGTATTTCCTATTTAGAAATGGATGCCTGCTCCTGGCCCCAGCACTTTACTTTAGTATGTGTGATGTTGCACCACCTACAGGACACTCTGAGGCTAGTCACAGCAATGTGCCCTTCAGGTTCATTTCTTTTGCTTTCCTTTAACTAGTTGATGTTTTGTATCTAAGTGTTTTATGTGAATCTACAAAGTAGATTTTGATTGCTGAGATTAATGGTGTTCACCATGCCTGGTCTGACATATCTTTTCTTTTTTTAATTAAAATAATTATAATTTATTTTTATTTTATGTATTATGGCTGTTTTATCTGCATGACTGCCAAATGCCCATAGAGGCCAGAAGAAGGCACTGCATTCCCTGAAACTGAAGTTACAGATCGTTAAAGACGGCCATGTTGATGCTGAGAACTGGATCTAGGTCCTCTGGAAGAGCAGGTCGTGCTCTTCATCACTGAGCAATGTCTTCAGCCCCTAACACAATTATTTCTGCCTTCTCTGGAATCACTCAATAAAGAAAAGAGCAATTACTTTGTTAGTATCTTTTTTATTTAACATTTATTTGTTTGTTGGTGTGTGTGTGTGTGTGTGTGTGTGCTTACATATTTATGTTCTCCATATTGAATTATCTTTTGGTATCATTAAATACAGGACTGTTTATTGCATATTTTCTGGCATGTACTTGTGACTCTTAGCAAAGAAGTTCTCTTAGACTCTTAGAAAGAAGTTCAGAACTGTTGTAGGCTGCACCCTCATCTTCCTGGAGTTTCTCTCAACTTGAAGTGCTAGACACTTCTTGGCTTGATGTGAGGTAGCACCAGAATTCACCTAATTGTGAACATAAATACAGATGCTGCTAGAGTGTCATGGTCATCTAGATGACTTACAATATCATAAAAAATAGAAGCACAACTGTAAAGTTCTTGAAGATTTAGGAAAATCTGGGGACTTTCAGAGACACTATGACTCTAAATGAAGGCACACAGATCAAGAGACCAAACCTTCATCTCACTAGTATCAATTGGATTTCACTGCTGTGGCCTCTGAGGCCCAGAGAGGTTAATGAACTTGTTCAGTGCCACACAGGCAGTGAGAAAGATAAACCAGCATTGCATCCCAGATCCATGTGTTGACTTAGCCTCCCTGCTTGGAATATTGGAACACTCCAGAATCCTGGCACAGCTGCTTGTGAGAGAGCATGGTGATCACTGGGCATTGGAGGTTCCTTCCTGACCCTCCTTTAAGTGGCTCAAGAGGACTCGAATCAAAGGCTGAAATTATAAGCTGAATTATAAAGTATCTGGATTTTTTTTTGAGGGGGACAAAGTCTCCATTTTAATGAGACTTACTAGTATCATATACAATTTTTTTGAGAATCATTCTCAAAAGCTTTGGGAGCTTATAGAGACACGAGGCACCACTCCTGAAGTCAATACCAGTTCATATCTTGGGTAAAAGTTGCTGTATCTAGCTTAAAGTCTAGCAGTATTCATTCATTTATTAATGAACTCATCATGTAGTGTTGCTGACCACCATCCTAGTCTATCTCTTCAGATCCAGATTCACTCCACAGACCTATGTCCTCTTCCCTTAGGGTCCAAGTGCATCTTTCCTTCTGTAGCTAGAGGGTGCAGCTTTATGGCAGGAAGGAGGAAAGCACTTGAACAATCCTGGCATCAAGAGTTCCTAGTGCATTTCTATGTTTTGCAGCAAAAAGCATCAAGACCTTGACAAATAATCCACTCCCCACCTCTAACCCACTTTCTTCATCACAATGAGAGCACCAATCAACTTACAGGACTATTGTGAGGTATTCCATGACATCAGAACAAGGAAAGAGAACAGTCAGATTCTTTGACAGAGTATCAGATATCAGGCAACTAGCCCAGTTCAAGACCCAGTATTTCTTCCCCATGAAACCTTAAGATCCAGCCCTTCTTCACCTAAGCTTTTCTTAGCATCATCTTCTAAACTCTCAACAGGATGGCTCATTATGCTCTGCTCACAGTGTTCTAAGGCTCCTATAGTCCCCAACTCCAACCTCTTTCACAACATCCTGCAAAACAATTCCAAAGGCTAAAGAACCACATGGTCAAGATTTAATCATAGGAACAACCGTCCTTCTTATATCATATTAAATATTAGTTCTTTGTCTCATTGTTTACACCAAATAAAGGTAATTTAAGAAAGGAAGATTTTGTTTTGTCTGAAATCTCCAGAGAATAGTAGGGGGCAGCTGATCACAGTGTTGAGAGAGACAAATGTTGTGCTCAGCTTACAGTCTTCTTTTAATTCAGTCCAAGACTGGAGTTCCTGGAATGTTACTACCCACATTTAGGATGAGTCTGCAAAACTCCATTAATCTAATCTAGATAATCCCTCACAGACATGTACAGAGACTTGTATAGTTGGTAATTCTAGATCCTGTCAAATTGACAGTATTAACTCCACAGTGTCCAAATATTGTATTCATAAGAGATTAAGTGTCTGACAATGAGGAAGAAGATCTACCAAAGAAAGCAAGAAAAAGAGCCTGCTGAGTCCCCCAGCATCTCAGAGCTGGTACTATGGCCCTAATACAAAACAGCAACAACAGCCCACTAAACGGAGAATGTAGTTAACATTTTTCACCTCAAAATACGTTCTGTCCTAGCAAAGCATAGGAGGATTTAGCAAAGTTTTCCATTTTCTGTGATCCAGTGTTTTGTGTAAGCTCATGGCTTACCCCATTTCACTCAGTCCCAAACACACAGTGCTACTATTGTGTGTTTCTTCACTAGTAATGGTAGTTGTAATTTGAGTGAGATCTTCTTTGTTGTCTCAGGCGTATGAATACTTGGTTCTCAGTTAGTGGTACTGTTTATATAGGTTTAGGAAATGTGGCCTTGCTGGAAGAATTGTGCCACTGAAAGAAAGAAAGAAAGAAAGAAAGAAAGAAAGAAAGAAAGAAGAAAGAAAGAAAGAAAGAAAGAAAGAAAGAAAGAAAGAAAGAAAGAAAGGAAGAAAGAAACTTGCATAATAGTTGAAGGTTAAGATCACATTTCTGCTTTCTGAGATCTAACCTGCTTCAATCAAGTCACACTAAGCCACTAAGCCTATCTCTATTTCACTATACTTATTTCTACAACTATGCAATTTTACCAAAGTGTGATTTTGAAATGTCATCCTACAATATTAGACTGTGCATTCACTAATAACAAGAAACACAACCAATGGAGAAACACAAGGATTTTTATCATTTGCAGGTAAATTGTGGTTTGAGTGTGAGATGTCCCCAGTGCTCTCATTTGTTTGAGTCCTTGGTCCACAGCAATTCAGTGCTTGGCATGTTGTAGAACCTTTAGGATGCAGAAAGCTGCTGGGGAAAGTCGGGCACTGGAGGAGGGCTTTGAGGGTAATAGCCAGGTCCGGGTTCCTGCTCGATATCTGCTTTCTGACTACACAGGCAATGGCTTGGTGTCTGATACTCTGTCAAAGAATCTGGCTTACTCCTTCCTTGTTCTGAGGTCATGGAGTATCTCAGAACTAGGAGTGGAATATAAGGGTAATGAGTAAAGAGAATACAGTGCTAATGTGGTTGGTGGAGGCAGACAGGACAGTACTGCGGGTGTGGCATGATTACTGCTTGCTTTTCTCGTCCAGGTCCACAGCGAACAAAAAGCAGAGCAGAAATTACTTCCTTCTGTGCGCCAAGACAATAGGAAAATAATTTGGAGACTCCATATTGTGAAAGGCAAATTCATTTGAAAGAATTTGCTTAGACTTGAATTCTGCTGAAAGGTCCGTTGCTTGAAAGCAATTGCTTCAGGATCAGCCTCAAAGACACACAGAGGCTGAAGAAGCAGCTGTGGGGCAAGTGTGTGAGGCTCTATTCTAAGCTGAAAGCAGAGCTTAGCTGCATTGCCTATGTATTTTAGGTTTTGCAGGCATGCATGGTGTAGATCTGTGAGGATATCAGAGTCTTCTGCTTGATGTCAGACAATGTGTGGCATGATGGGAGAGAGTCCCTACAAGAAGGCTCTGAGAGACTTTGGTTTCAAGGTGTGTGGAGTGAAACCAACATTGCCCCAGAGACCCCAGGATGTTGGAGCTAGTAGGACCTTGGATTTCTACTGTGAAAAGGCTGCAGGCCTGGAATGCAGGGACCCAAGAGAGAAAGAGCCCAGAAGATTCCATCATAAGCCCCAGTTCTGGACACAGAGCTGCAGAGTTTGGTGTTTTCCCTAGTGGGTTTTAGTGCTGTTTTGGGCTGGTTATTCTTTCCCGTGCCACTGTTTTTTTCTCATTGAAGTGTAAATGTTTGTTATGTGGCTTTGTATATTATAAACATGTAGTGAAGTTCACATTACGGAATTGCCTTGAGTCTCAGAAGATACTTTGGACCTTTAAATCGTGTTGGCACTGTTGAGGACTATGGGACATTGAAATTGAAGGCATTTACACCGTAAAATGGCCTTGAGCCCATGCTGACAAAATGGGGTAGGAAGTCTATGGTTTCAAAGCGATAAATTGGGGTATGCTGCTGACAAGGGATAAGCTTGTGATGGCTAACATGGTTGTCAGTTTGACAGGGTATGGGAAACCTAGGCAGACAAGCCTCTGTGGATCAGTTTTCTAGATCAGGTTAATTGGATGGGAAGAGCCACTCTAAATCTGAGCAGTGCTACTCTATGGTTTGCAAAACTGGCTGAGCCAAAGGGAAAGTAGAAAGCAAACTAAACAGAAGCATTCATCTACCTATTCCCTGACTAGAGATGCCCTGTGACCACCTTGCTCCTGTTCTTTCCATCATATATCTTTTCTGCCATGGTGGACTGTACTCTTGAACTGTGGACCACAATAAACACTCCCCTTGTTTTTTTTCATTTTGGTCTTTTTTTTTTTTTTTTTTTTTTGAAACAAGACAAGTAACAAATACAACCATTGTGTTGCTGTTCTTTTGAGGGTCTCTTTAAAGCATGGCTATAATAAACTTGGCTTAATTCACTCCATACAAAGAAAATTCTACCTCTGAAGCCCCATAGGAAACTGATGATATTCCCCTACCCCCTGCAGTCAACGCCTGTAGCATAGAGTGCATTAGCAGCTCTGCTGTCTTTATTGAGTCGAACAGATTATTGGCATCTTTTATTTCTAACCTGAATCCTTATTGTCTTGTGACTTTGTGATGTTTTTATTACTCTATTTGACAAATTCAATAAAACTATGACTCAGGCAGTGTTGATATCTTCTGAATGACATTTTCAGCAAATGTTCCAAAGCGTGTGGATCGAACAGCAGCCTCCTCTGAGCTAATGAAATGCTAGAGCCTGTATTATTCTACGTCTACTGCCTTAAGCCTCAAGGAATAATCAAATGTCCGTGTACTGGAGAAAACGGAAAGAGAAAGTGAGGGTTATATGCTCTTTGGGCATTTTGGATTTGATTTGACTGTAATGAGATTTCATAGCTTACTGAATAACAGAAGGCCCTTTATATAAATAACTCTCCCAGTTGAATTTGATGATGCTTCGGTTATTTCTACAAAGTGTGACTTTGATCAAAGTTCTCCAAAGAAATGTGATCACATCCACAAGACAATCTACAAGTTCTGGAAGACTCATATGACTATGGAACTAGATAGCTGTACTCTGTGCAATTGGAACTGAGTGCCCTCAAATGCTCTAGATGTCATGGTGCCGTGAGGGGAAAGGTAGGAGCCACACAGAAGTCACACCATTTGTTCATTTTCCTTCTGCAGCTTGTCATGGTTCAAGGTTTATATGAGCATGGTTAGGTGAGCCAGGACCTTGGACCGCTATAATAAAACTATGTAATAGCAGTAACATTAGTGATAATACAAAGAGTTAGCCAAAAGAGTTTAAAAATCAAAATGAAAAAGAAAATTATTTGGAAAATGGGCTTTGCTATGGGCTAAATCGTGTTATAGTTACTTTAGATTTTGATATCCAGCCCTATTGTGTGAAAAGTGACCTTAACTGGAGAAGTAATTTGTTCAAAATGAAACCATGACAGTGTACTCCAACCCAATACAACAGGGACCTCATAAAAAGTGGAAAATTTGGAGAAGAAAGATGAAGACAAAGAAGACTACAATAAGGATGTGGGGAAGTCAAGGGGAGATGTCTACAGGAAGACTACATGAGGTTATGGAGAAGCCAGGAGAGACCTATGAAGATGCTTACCTCATGACCTCAGAAAGATCCAGTTAAATTCCGATTGATACTTGGCTTCTGGAACTGTGGTGCTTTATGACAATAGTTCTGGCCAACTAAGACAGCAAACTAGTTCAGTCTCAGTAGTGATGGGCAACAGTCATCGCATAGTATGGCTTGGAGTATAGTCAGTGATAGTGTGAAATCACCAACGTCATTTGCAACTGATATTTGGGAGTATAAAAGCAAACAGTTCACAAACACAATGTGCTCACTCACACTGATGTTTCTATAAATATTACCAACCATAGTAACAATTACATAAAGGTTTTTGTTTACTATTAAAATATCATAAAGCCATGGTATTTTAAAATTTAACCTCTAATAATTCATCTTCATTTCTCTACAAAATAATATGATAATCTGTACCATAGTGTATGTTTGTGATATATAATGAGTTAACATATACACAGATTTAGTTGAATTCTTTTTTTTTTTTTTTTTTTTTTTTTTTTTTGGTTTTTTGAGACAGGGTTTCTCTGTATAGTCCTGTCTGTCCTGGAACTCACTTTGTAGACCAGCTGGCCTCGAACTCAGAAATCCACCTGCCTCTGCCTCCCGAGTGCTGGGATTAAAGGCGTGCGCCACCATGCCCGGCTCTCTCTCTCTCTCTCTCTCTCTCTCTCTCTTTTTTAAAGATTTATTTATTTTATATGATGACACTGAAACTGTCATCAGATATACCAGAAGAGGGCATCGGATCCCATTACAGATGGTTGTGAGCCACCATGTGGTTGCTGGGAATTGAACTCAGGACCTCTGGAAGAGCAATCAGTGCTCTTAACTGCTGAGCCATCTCTTCAGCCCTTAGTTGAATTCATAATCACGTCTAATTGACAAGGCATGTAATTACAAATGTTGAAGGTCATGTTAATGTGGCTTAGAGTTTTCTTTTCTAAATTTGAGAATTTCAAGTTCTTCAAACTCTGGGCAGGAGAAGGAAGTTTATCTATGGAAGTTCTCATAGTACAGACAAATTTATGAATTATTTGATTCACTCTTCTTTTTTTTTTCTTCCAACTTTTATTAGATATTTTCTTCATTTACAATTCAAGTGTTATCCAGAAAGTTCCCTATACCCTCCCCCCTCCTGGCCCTGCTCCCCTACCCACCTATTCCCACATCTTGGCCTTGGCGTTCCCCTGTACTGGGGCATATAAAGTCTGCATGACCAAGGGGCCTCTCTTCCCAATGATGGCCAACTAGGCCATCCTCTTCTATATATGCAGCTAGAGACATGAGCTCAGGGGGTACTAGTTAGTTCATGTTATTCTTCCACCTATAGGGCTGAAGACCCCTTCAGCTCCTTGGTTACTTTCTCCAGCTCCTTCCTTGGGAACCCTGTTTTCCATCTAATAGCTAACTGTGAGCATCCACCTCCATGTTTGCCAGGCACTGGTATAGTCTCCCATGAGACAGCTATATCCTAGCCCTTTCAGCACTATCTTGCTGGCATATGCTATAGTGTCTTTGTTTGGTGGCTGATTGTGGGATGGATCCCTGGCAGCCGCAGTCGTTGGGTCCATCCTTTGGATTCAGCTTCACACATGATCTCTGTAACTCCTTCAATGTGTGCTTTGTTCTTAATTCTAGGAAGGGGTGACGTGTCCACATTTTGATCTTCCTTCTTCTTGAGTTTCATGTGTTTAGTAAATTGTATCTTGGGTAGTCTAGGTTTCTGGGCTAATATCCACATATCACTGAGTACATGTTATGTGAGTTCTTTTGTGATTGGGTTACTTCACTTAGGATGATGGACTCCAGATCCATCCATTTGCCTAGGAATTTCATATATTTATTGTTTTTAATAGCTGAGTAGTACTCCATTGTGTAAATATACCAAATTTTTTGTATCCATTCCTCTGTTGAGGGACATCTGGTTCTTTCCAATTTCTGTCTATTATGAATAAGGCTGCTATGAACATAGTGAAACATGTGTCCTTATTACCAGACAGAATATCTTCTGGATATATGCCCAGTAGAGGTATTGCAGGATCTTCTGGTAGTACTATGTCCAATTTTCTGAGGAACCGCCAGACTGATTTCCAGAGTGGCTGAACCAGCTTGCATTCCCACCAACAATGGAGGAGTGTTCCCCTTTCTCCACATGATTCACTCTTCTATGAAGATACTTAAATACTAATGGTTTCTTGATGAGCTTTAGTTTTTAAAGAAAGATCCTAAGATGACTTAAATCATTCTCTTGATAGAAAAGAAATTTTGTTAACTTTTTATCTATTGTTGTTTATTTATTGATAAAGTTCTCATAATTATAAAAAAAAAATCAATCAGAGTCTTAGAAAGCCAAAATTCAGGACCTTACCAACCACAATGTGGAAGTTTTTTGGGTATTTTGCATAAGAAAATCGAGGAGGTTCCCCTGCTTCCCCTATATAATGCTACTCAGTGAGGTCAAAGCATCCGAGAGCAGATCTGAGCAAAGTGACAACTTCACATGAACATGTGCTTTGCAAGCACATACAAATACCTTTTAAAACATGTTTTACATGTCCCATGAATGGCTCAAGGTAGATTAAAGATTCTATCCCCTCATGTCTTCCTGTGATGACGCCTGGATATCTTTATCAGTGTCCCTCTTGGAAATAAATCATGATGGTTAACTGTCACTGACCAGTCCCCACTTCTGTCTCTTTCCCATTTGGTTCCTAGTGTTCTGTAAATTGCTCAAGTGTCCAATAATTAGAGAAAAGGTATGGATGCAGAAGTAACAAGGGAAGTAGGACCAAGTCCGGAGGACTTCATCACTAAGAGATTCATGAATGAGTTTGGTTATATGCCTGAAAAGGGACAGCCCTGTAGAAGAGATGGTAATTTTACTAAAGGTTTTGGGACCATTTGACATGGCATTCTATTCAGCATATATACACTGAATGTTTACTAAGTTAAGAGTGTAAGAGGCTATTCTGTAAGCCTCAGGGATTAAGAAATTAAAGTGGTATGTCTATGAAACTCGAGGTGTCTTCAAATGACTACAACAGAAAAATTAAACTTCTATTTAAGCAGCATGTAAGTGACCTGGGAATACAATGAGCCAATCACATTTATAGGAGGAGTTATACAAGACTCGAAGGAGAAGTGAGTTCCATTGTGCATGTGTGTGCTGGGGGGCTGTGCACAGGCAATGATTGAGGACTTAGAAACAGATGTTAAATGAAGGACAATTTAAGAAAATTGAGAAACGATGATTACTTTTATGGAAGATGGGGAAATATATTCGGAGAAAGGTAGCAGTCAAGTTTAGCTGGACCAAGACTGATGCTGAAAACAGAGCAGACCAAGTGTGCAGCAGAAGGAATGGTGTTGCAGGATGTTTGACCGCACTGTGAATCCCAGCATTGTGTCCTGCCCTGGAAAACCTGTTTCTAGTTGTGGTGTGGCTCAGCGCTCGCACACACCTTTAATTTAAGAGGTTGTTGTTTATAGTAAACAGGATTAAAAAATAAAAGTCAAGTGTAGGTCAAGGGGTGCAGCAGGAAACCAGTTGACAGGAAGTAAAAAGGAAAAAAACAGAGAATGAGAGGAAGTCAGGAGCATGGATAGACAGATGCATGGGAAGTAGGGACATTCAGTTTGAGGGGTATTTGAGACAACCTAGAGAATGGAACTTCCTTTGGGAAAGTTTCTGAGGATGAAGGCCAGTTGGGTGTTTTCTCTGCCTCTCTGAGCGAGCAGGCATTCATGCTAGCATTCATTCATCGGGCTCCTTTGTATTTATTGGTAAAAGCCAAATGTTTGAGGCTTTTGTTAAAAAGCAACACCATGGTACTTCAGAGCTCTGAGCAGGAAGATGGCAGGAATGGTGGATGGAGAATGGCCCTGTGGTAAATTGCCAAAACCTGTGCCTAGAGGTAGAGACAAGTTAGGAATCAAGGTTCTTCAAAAAGCCAGCTCTGTAACATGAATTAAGTTAACTCACCTCTGAATCTATATTTTTTATAAAGCAAAAGACATTTGCATGCATAAACACTCCTAACTAAACCAAATGGTCTGAACGTTTATAATGTTGACCTTGCCACTAACAGTAAGGTTCATTATGTTCAGTGTATTTTGTGTAATTAATCAGGGAAATAAAAGGAGGAACCCATTGAGGGTGTACTATCCTTAGCAAGGTTAGTACAGACTGTATGAGAGAAGAAGGGTGTGACGAGACTATTTGCAAGGATTTGTAAGGATTTAAAGCTAAGTGCATCCTCTTTTCTGGGTGAGAGAGAGAGGAGAGAAAAGGACTCTGGATCTGAAGGTGGTGTCCGATGATAGATATGAGAAGAGGACGGGAATAGCAGCAACAACCTGAGAAGTGTGTACATGTGACACGAAACAAAAAAGAATAAATTGCTATAACGCAGAGGGTGAGCTCAGTGCTGGGAGAGGGGTTGTCTCTTTTCCAGGGAGTCACAGAAATATTTATCTGGATCTAGACCAGTGCTGTCTCTGCTGTGATGGATATACACCACTAGATACAGCCAATCTCCAGCAGCGCCACCTTGTGGTAGAAGGGAGCAATGTCAGTTACAAGTCCTTATGACTCCAGTTCACTCTGCTCTGTTTTAAAAGGGGAGAGACTTCCTTCAGAGTATGGAGAGCCTTTAATGTTTGGGGACAAAGCTAGTTTGTGTGGAGGAAACTTAAAGAAGTCTGACTGAGAGACAATATAAAAAATTGAGATTGGAGGTGCAGCTTAGTGATGGTATGCTTTGATTAAAAATATTCAGGGCCCTGGGTTAGAGCTACCAGACTGCTTACCAAGGAGTACACACGGAGGGACCCATGGCTCCAGCTGCATATGCAGCAGAGGACGGTCTAGTCAGTCATCAATGGGAGGAGAGGCCCTTGGCGCTGTGAAGGTTCAATACCCCACATAGGGGAATGCGAGAGCAGTGCGGCAGGAGTGGGTGACTGGGGGCACACCCTCATAGAAGCAGTGGGAAGGGAAATGATATAGGGGATTTCTGTGGGGGGGAAGCATCGGGAAAGGGGATAACATTTGAAATGTAAACAAAGAGAATATTCAATAAAAAAGAAAAACAAACAAAAATACAAACAAACAAACAAACAAACAATAGCAACAGCAGAACAGATGGCTCATGCTTTTCAGCTTTGAATCCACAAGAGTGAGGCATGGGAATTGTTGCCAGTTACACCTGTAGTCTGAGACCCAGCCTCAAAAAACAAAGCCCAAACCGAACAAACATGACAAAACCAAAGAATGTTAAGGACCTCAAACTTGAAGTGTGTGTAGAGTAATTTTAAGTGGCAACAAGGATAAAATACCTCGAAACAAAGGATAGCATTTACAATCCCCAAGGGTTAGCTCTTATTTCTTTCCAAGATTCTCATTCTGTAAGGCCTTGTTAACTTCAGTTCTCATTCATCAGGAATGAATCGGAATGGTCAAATTTTCACTTTAGATTCAACTCCGGTTCAGTGACTTGGAGGAGGAAGCACCTAGTGCTGCTTTGTCCACACTTGTCAGCGTCTCTGCACTCAATCTTGGAGCTCTTGTGAATGGGGAAGGAAACTGCAAGGTAGTTGTGAGGAAAGCACAAGTTGTAAGCTGCGGACAGAACTATGGACAGAATTGCATGTGTTCTGGCCAGTTGTTATTAGTCAAGTCCAGATTTTTTTTTTTTTTTTTTTGTGATGTCAAGGGAAGACTTTCTTTCTTTTTTTATTAGATATTTTCTTTATTTACATTTCAATTATTATCCCCTTTCCTAGTTTCCCCTCTGAAAATCCCCTAGGCCCTCACCCTCGCCCTACTCCCCAACTCACCCACTCCTGTTTCATGACCCTGGCATTCCCCTGTACTGGGGCATAGAACCTTCACAGGACCAAGGGCCATTGATGACCGACTAGGCCATCCTCTGCTACATATGCAGCTAGAGCCATGAGTCCCACCATGTGTTTTCTTTGATTGGTGGTTTAGTCTGAGGGAGCTCTGGGGGGACTGGTTAGTTCATATTGTTGTTCCTCCTATGGAGCTGCAAACCCCTTCAGCTCCTTTGGTCCTTTCTCTAGTTCATTCATTGGGGACCCTGTGCTCCGTCTAATGCATAACTGTGAGCATCCACTTCTGTATTTGCCAGGCATTGGTAGAGCCTCTCAGGAGACAGCTATATCAGATTCCTGTCAGCAAGCTTTTGTTGACATCTGCCATAGTGTCTGGGTTTGGTGGTTGTTTATGGGATGGATACCCAGGTGGGGCTGTCTCTGGATGGTCATTCCTTTGGTCTCTGCTCCGAACTTTGTTTCTGTATCTCTTTCCATGGGTGTTTTGTTTCCCCTACTAAGAAGGATCAAAGTATCCACACTTTGGTCTTCCTTCTTCTTGAGTTTCATGTGTTCTGCAAATTGTATCTTGGGTATTCTGAGTTTCTGGACTAACATCCACTTATCAGTGAAAACTCCAGATTTTAACCAGGGTTTCAGTAAATACCCCATGAGTCTTATCAGTGAAGAGGGAGTGAGGAATCCAATCCAACTCAGTTACTTTTTCTTTGTGAACTAAGTTTTCATTCACCATTGGTTTAGTACTTATATCATTTTTGGAAAGTAAGCCAAAACCTTGGATTTGAATTGCTCTCTGCTGGGTGTTTCTTTCAACATTTTTATCATAGGCAGCATTTTCTGCAAGTCCTGGAATTCTTGTGGCACATCAAGCCCTACAGAATTTTCTAAACATTCTGGGATGTGGCAGAACCCCTCTCACGGCGTATGGTGTGTGAGCCACGGTGAGCGCCACTGAGAGTGAGTAAGAGATATGACCCTCCCCAGAGCTGCTGATCCAGAACCTTCAGTAGGCAGAGACTCTGCACATCTGTTCACCAAGCTCTTTCTACTATGAGATGGCTTGGAAATTACAAAGTGTGTCTTATATGTCCTGCTATTTTACTCTGGTTTCCAGAGCCTTTCAGCCAGCCCACCTACTGGTTCCTACTATCATCAAGCTAAGGCAGCTGCTCCTTTGTGATGACCTAATCGCCATGACTAACTTTGCCAGGTTGAGGGCTGGCCTATAGCTCTCCTTGCTCACATTGTGCAGGCAGGGTAGCAGCTCTCCAATCAGAGCCATTGAATCCATCAGCCATAATTCTCTCAGTGCCTCTTAAAGAAACAAAGAAAAACACATTCAGAACCTTATGTGTCTCTGTGCCATTTGAAAAGTAGAGGGCAGGATGACCTGAAGCCAGATAGCTTTCCTCCTCTGAGACTATGCCATGGCACTGAGGGGTGTGGCCTGCTGTGCTCCTTAGGAAGTTGTGGATATGTTGCCTGCCAACTATCTCAATTTTGCTTGCCAGATTTCTCTTTCTGAACCTTGAGTTTCAGGTAGAGCAGATAGACCTCAGCTTTGCTGCCTTTCCTCAGGAGCTAGACTGAGATGCTTATCTTGTGTGTAACTGCGCATCTGCTTCTGGACCTGCTCCCTGGCTTGCAGTCGAATGGCCACTATGTAGATCTTGCTCTTCAGATCCTACAAGCTAGCTACATAATGCTTTCCCTTTCCATGGCTACACAGCCTCAGTGTCCTTTAACCATTGCTTGAAATGTGTCTTCTAGGTCTCTCATTTTGTGACTCATTTTGATTTATCTTTAGCTTCTCAAAGGCAGCTCCCTAAACATCCTTCCCCACGTGGGCAGAACAGGGCTGAGCCGGCGGGTAGTTCCATTATTTCTGGAATTAATTGAGTATCCACGTTGCTGTTCTGGGAAAGTAAGTTCATTCCTCTGGGCACACAGTTTGGGTTATGCTATCTGATAAGGTAAGAAAAAGCATAGGAAAATTAGGTTAGGATTGAGGAAGGCAGACAGGGTTTGGCCACATGTGCCAGCATCTGAGAGGTACAGGTTCTCTGGCGTTGGCACTTTTTAAAGATGTTTTTTAAAATCAGAGGTTTTCTGAAGATCCACAAAGATTGCAGTGTAACTTCTCTGAGTGTGAAACTTGAGAGACAATCCAGCAGCTACATAAGCTGATGTCAGGGCTCATTCCGACATCCTTTCCTTCGAAATGTATTTTCCATTTTTGAAAAATGTCTTTCCTCCTATTTTTAGTAACCTTTTCCTTTTATGGACTGGCATAGATTGAGTGTCCCCTAGGACCAATCATGGTCTCTATTTTATGAGATGCACAGATAAAGAGATAGTTGGCTCCGGGACTTTGCATGGGGAGGTAACTATGCCAAACACTCAGTATAAGGAAAAAGATTCCAACTTTGAGCCTGGTGAGACAGCACGGTGCTTGGTAGAGTGCCCTACTGTGCCAGCCTGGAAACCTGGGTTTTATGCTGGGAACCCAGCTGATGGTGGAAGGAGAGAACTGACTACTGACTCTTCTTCTGACCTGTCCCCAAGTGTCAGGGCACACATGCACTCAAAGTAATGCTGAATGAATTCAGATGGGGTGGTATGGGGAGAGAAGAGTGCTACGGCTTGGTGAAGAGGTGCTGTGTAAATGTCCGGAACACTATCGGGTTTGCTACATCTTCTAGAAGGATTCCCAAGACCCCATTCTGTAGGTCACTGGTGGTTGTCTGGGTATTTTCTTATTCCTCAAGGCAAAAGTCACTATGTACTCTCTAATAGTTATAATTGCCAATACACATGAAATAATACCCTTAACAGGGTCAGAGACAAGACAAAAATTCTGTTTTTATTTTAGAAGCCTAGGAGTAGGATTTATTCAGGAATATATATGTATATAAATATATGCATATAATAAAAATTCATGAAAAAAGAGGTCAAAAAGGATAGCGTGTAGGGATGGGGATATGGGAAGGTTTAAAGTAAAGAAAGAGAAAATAGAAAGACCATTATATTATAATCTAAACCAGCGGCTCTCAACTTTTAAATATACCCTTTAATACAGTTCCTTGTGATGTGGCAACCTCTAACCATAGAATTACAGCTTTATAACTGTAATTTTACTAATGTTATGAATAATAATGTAAATGTCTGTGGCTTCCAGATGATCTTAGGTGATCCCTGTGAAAGGGTCATTTGACCCCCAAAGGGGCCAGGACCCATAGTTGATCTAAACTATAAGCCCGTGAAGAACCATACGAAGATATCAAGGCCATCTCTCTATCAGAATTTAATTCTTTCAGTTCTCACATGAGCTCCTTGCTCCCCGAAGGCTGAGAACAGACTTAGTTATTCGTGACATATTTGCAGAACTATTTTTAGTAACCTGAAAGAGCTACAGTAAAGGACCACACAGAGAAGACAGTCAGAGAAGTTAGTGGCCTTGCAAGGATGTCAGGCAAGGATGAATGCTCTTGGTTTCTTCCCAGTCATAGTTCCATTTTTTTAAAGGGTGTAGAGGTACCTGAATACTGCAAGTCAGGCTCATGATTTGTTACTATACCTCCCCATGGCTCCTGAGATCTTTGTGACTTCCAGAGGCAATGGGAAAGAGGCAGGGAATACTGTGGCTAGCTGTCACAGATCTCTTACTTTTTACATTTAAGGGGTCTGAGGATGAGTTTTAAAGCTGATTTTCAGGAAGATGATTCTATAAAGACCTAAAAGTTATATGTAAAACACTGTTTGACCAAATGTAACAAAAGATACCTCTCTTCCCACCATCTTCCTTTGTCAAGGAATTGTGTGGCCACGATTATTTCTGTATAGCCATTCTTGCTCACTCTTTCTCAAGTCAGGGAGCCTCCATTTTTATGCTTCATTCACATGCACTTCCATTTCTTAGCCCAGAAACTGACTTTGTGTTTAGAGCTCCGTGAACTTAGGGAAAACCTCAGCCACATTTGTTTATGGGCAAGAGGAGGGGACAAAGTGGAACAGATTCACAGAACCACTGCCCGTGATTCCCCTTTGTAATGTGAATGACATTCCAATGGTCTACCTTCCCACAGACTTTAGCATCACTCAGCTCCTCACACCTACAGTGATCATATCCTCTCTTCTGGCTTCCTCTCTATCAAGCAGTACATCATCCTCTGATTTTCTTCTCACTGCCTTTGAAACTCTGTCCTGACTAATGCCTTCTCACCTTACAAACTGAGCTTAAATTGTGCATCTCAAAGTCATTTATTTGTTTTATTGAGAATTAGTTCTTTGAATATTTTCTACACCTGCCTATTTATCTCTACTCTTGTTTATATAGTGTTTGTCTCCCTCATGGTTTCAAGTTAGGATGATGTATGTTAACTATGCATAGTATTACTGTATATGTAGAATGTCTCCATGGAATAATTTGGATCCCCATCACTACTGAATGAAGGAGTGAAGGGTGCTTACATTAACACAAAGTATCGTGAATGCTTGAAAAAAGGTGGCCATGTGAATTATTCAGATAAATGCATCTACAGTTGTTTTGAAGTGTTCTGGGTATTGAACTCAGAGCTACGTAGTTTTTGGTATAGAAAGATGACTTGATTTGAAAAAAAAAAAACAAAATTCAAAGAGTGTCTTGATTCAATATAATGTAACTACAATTTTCAGAATAAAGAATATTGTTTAAGTTAGAGAAGAGAAATTATTCAGGTGTTGTACTAGACAATCTTTGGTAATAATAATAACTTGAAAATATATGGGAGTAGGTTTTACAGGTTCTTACCACACAGGTAGAAAAACAGTCTGTGAGGTAGTATGTACACTAATTTTATTTAACCATTCTAAACATATACATGTAGTATGATGTAATGTTATATACTACAAATAGATATAAAAATAAATGAATTATGAAACATCAGTATAAATGCATATACCAAAATAAAGACAATAATCTTTGAATGACAGATTTTAGACAGATTCTACGTATTTTATCGATCTCTATTTTCTTAAAATGAATTTTTATTCATACATGTATCACATTTATGTAGGCTCTGTGTGTGTTTACTCCTGCACATGTGCCAGTGAATGAATATTGAGGTCAGAGGACAACTTGGTTCTCTCCTTTGGGTTCTGGAGATGCAACTCAGGTCATCAGGCCTGACAGCAAGTACTTTTACCCACTGAACCATCTTGCCAGCCCTAATACTGACTTTTATGGTTAGTCTATTCATTCATTAATTAATTTATTTAACAAATATTAATTGTCTATTTTGTATCAAGAGTTTTTCTAGGAACTGGGTTTTCATGCTGGCTGTAAAATTCAAGCACATGACTTGTGAGGCTGTAATGTCTTCTACAGAGAACAGAAGGTGTGAAATATAGTGAGGAAAGCCACGGGAGCCCTAGCAGCTTCACGACGGTGGGAGCCATACCAGCTTCACGACAGTTCCACCAGTCTCTCTCCCCATTCTATTGACTGGGGGTAAGGAACGGTTTTACAGATGATGTTTTCTGAGTAGAGGTTCATTTGTATGCCTTAAACTTTCTGTCATTCTTAACCTTTTAAAAAATTCAGATGGCTTCTCAGTATTTCTCTATTTGTTTGACACTATGTGTACATTTTGCATAAATTACAGATTCTTTTTGCATCATGTGATCATACTATGGATAGCCTTGTCTCATTCCTTTTTCATAACAATAACACACATATAGAAAACATTTCATGAAACTTTGATTAAATGTTCCTTATGAGAGAAGAAAAAAATCTACACACTCCTTTTGTGAATTATATATATACATAATAATAAACAATATATAATATATAAATATATTATTTTATCATTTATAAGTACCTAGAATTGTTGGGTGTTTATTTTTAGAAGATACTGGGAGCCTTCATTCTTCCTCCAGGGTAACACAGTATCATTCTTCCATTCTTAAGTACTTGGAGATTATCAAGAGACTGAGTCTATTAGAACAAGAATGGTTGTTAATTAAAGTTTGTGTTAAAGTATGCAATTTTAATATCAGAAAGCCCAACTATACAAAGAGTATAAAACTTTGAGTTTAATAATTGTTAAGATGTAAGTCTTAAAGATCAACATTTCATATAAAATCTTGAAGAAATTTTTAGAATCTAAATTATAATGGGGTCTAGTTAAGAGAGAGAAGCCATAGTTATTTTTACAGATAATTTCACATAAATGTTAATTACCTATAACAGTGCAGTGTAAGTAGTAGTATGTGGCACTTTCAGAAACACCTCTTTTTGGTGGGATGACTAAACTCAGGATTCGTATTGTACCACTGGCTAGTGTTGGTGGAGTTGCATTGAAGAAAGGGATCTATGGCAGCTAAGATTCTGCATATTATGACACACAGCACCAAGGTGAGTATATATATATATATATATATATATATATATATATATATATATATATGAAAGGGATCTATGGCAGCTAAGATTCTGCATATTATGACACACAGCACCAAGGTGAGTATATATATATATATATATATTTGTTTTTTTTCAAATGGTTAGTAAAATATAAAATATTCCCAGGGCTATTGTAACAACATACCACAACTTAGACCCAATAAATATATTCTATTAGATTTCTGGAGGATTGAAGGTCCAAGTCAAGTTCTAAGTAGGGCTCGCTGAAGACAGAGTTGGTGAACTGGTACTTGTTTCTTCCCAGCTTTTGACAGTGGCTGTCAACCCATCACTTTAGTTTGTGGTTCATTATTCCTCTCTCTGCCTTTGCATACACATAGTATTTTCATCTATGTGTGTCCTTGTCATAACATGATGCTTTCCTGCTATTATGAGAACACTAGCCATATTATCTTAGTACCACTTTGTTCACCATTTTAACCTTATTATATTTCTAGAGACTTTATTTTCAAAAGACACTTCTGTACACTAGGGGATAAAAGTATATCATGCTCTTTTTTAAGGAGTGTAGTCAATCAGTAAATCATATTTCATAACATGATTATATGAATTCAATTTTAGTATTCATAAGCATAGTATGTTTTCCATAATCATTATATAAAATATGTATATAGGGGACTAAGGACATAATTCAGTTGGTAGAATACTTGGCTATCATAACCAAATCCATTGGTTCTTTCCCTGGTACCTTATAAGTAGGGTTTGTGAGGTGTATGCCTATAATTCTAACACCTGGAAATTGGAGGTAAGGGGATTAGAACTCAGTCATCCTTGACAACACAGAGAGTTTGAGACTAGGCTGAGCACATAATACTATCTATCTATCTATCTATCTATCTATCTATCTATCTATCTATCTAGTCTATAGCTGTTGCTACTAGAAGACAATACAACCTACAGAACTGTGGTGCACAGACAGCTTGGTCCCTGGTCGAGCATAGAACCCAAGTAACCAGGTAGGTGGTGACTTCCACCTGAATGGGATGGCAGGTGTTCAGTCATGACCCCTGGGCCCCTGGCTCCTGTCGAAGATACAGCCTCCCCGCCCTCGCCCCTAGGGAGGTATGTGGCCATAAGTCACATAGGCAATGTTCCAAGCTCCTGGTATTCTGTCTAGACTCACTCCCACAGTTACTTGGCAACAGCCAGATATGCTCCTCACCAGTTACCTGGTAATAGCCAGGTAGGCTGGGCACACTACAAAAGGGGCTTTTGCTCTCTCCTCTCTCTCTCTTACACTCTTGCTCTTACTTTCACCTGGGACTGCCTCTTCTCATCAGGATCTCCCATCAACCTAAGCCACCCCAAGGATTCTTGTCCCTGCAGTAACTAGCCAGAGCCTTCCTCCTGTCTGTGCCCTTCCCCCTACTCCATTCTCAGCTCTTCCATGTCCAAGAGTGAGAGCCTGATGATCTTGGCCTCCATGCAGGTGGGGACCCCCAGCTGGCACCCAGATATTCTGCAGGGACTTCAGACTGCACTTCTCCCACCAGCAGCGTCCTGAGACTTCTCACAGCTCACCCAGCAGTGCCATGGGGGTGCACACAGTCTAACTTTCCTTGTCCTGTGGCAGGCCTGACACAGGACCTCATTTCTGACCCACACAGAACCTCAGTAAGTTTTTCTCTGGTACTTACTAAGACACTTTATCCATATCATCATACCTTAAGTATTGAAAAAAGGCTAGCTGGATTTTGCTGTTTTTATTGAGAGCAACCCTTAGATGAAGACATACTGTTGTACAATACTCAGGGGAGCATAAAACAGAGAAGCCAGACAAATCAAATGAGACTCTCTTCACTCTTCTCTTCTCTTCTCTTCTCTTCTCTTCTCTTCTCTTCTCTTCTCTTCTCTTCTCTTCTCTTCTCTTCTCTTCTCTTCCCTTCCCTTCCCTTCCCTTCCCTTCCCTTCCCTCCCCTCCTCTTCCTCCTCTCTCTCTCTCTCTCTCTCTCTCTCTCTCTCTCTCTCTCACACACACACACACACACACACACACACACTTGTGCATTGTCATTGTTTAAGATTAAAATGGAAGAAGCTTAAGAAGCTGAAATGTGATTCGTGGAGTCTTAGTTCCATATTAATCTGGGACTGATAAACAATCCTATCAGGAATATCTGAGGGGTGGGCACATGTAGGAGAGGTAGAGGGAAGTAGATGTGGAATGTTTTCTAGACACTAGAGAGCTCCTGAATACATTGACTCACAACAGTTACTTATCTGCACAAGATCAAGCCAGTCGAAATTCCAGCATGGCCATGGGAGTGATCCATGAGGCTCCACCACTAGCTGAGAAGCTGAGAAACTACTGGCAGTTGATGGCTGCTGGGGAACTACTCTCCTGTGGAGATGTAGCCACAGGTGGGCTGCACATGCTCCAGTGGTTGGCCCATCATGGGTATGGGAACCCTAACTGAACTCTCCTTATCAAAACAGAAAAAGAAGACAAGTTGGGAGGGAGACAAGGTTGAAGGCACTGGGAGAGTTAGAGGGAAGAGGTGGTGGATAGATGTGATAAAAATACATTGTATAAATGTATAAAACTTAAAATACTGAAAACTATTTTAAAGCTTGCATACATATACATACATGTAAATATATTTATATATACATATAAATATATACATATAAATATATTTATATATACATATAAATATATAGCCTAACTTCTGTATCTAATTAAGGCTATACACAAAGGCAGCCATGCACAGCAATGATACATTGGTATTTGGCAGATGGGATAAATAGTGGTGATCACATAGGGTTATTGATCATGGAGTTGAAAATTTCTATCACCCAATGTTTCAGTCGAGGTTCTCTAGAAGTATATATATATATATATATATATAT